>CP136069.1:120533900-120645937 GCA_032622095.1 Siphonodentalium dalli | reverse complement strand
GTTTCAGTTTGGGGTCTTGGTTGGTAACATAATTATGCCCTGTCCTTAATAGTTACTAAAGACCACACTTTCACGATAAGTACCTAAGTTAAGGGTCTTGCGCATGTTGAATACATATTTTTTAAATTTAAGTTTAAAGGATATGCCCATGCATCATTTAATAATATGATTATTCAACACAAAACTAGAAATTAACTTCCCAAGTTACTCATGCTGTTACGGAGCATGATTTGTGCCGATGCAGACCAAGTAAGTAAGGCAAGTACATAAATGACCACCCTTGCCCCTCTTCAGTACCAGCTCCACTCAGGATTTAGATTTTCATTTCGCACTCTCTGTTGGCTCGGGGTCTCTGCCTAATATACAGTGCTTCGAGCTGATTACTTCCTTGCCTGATACCGTAGTCATTTATAGGTGTTTTCAGCAGATATGCTATGACTTATTCGTTGGAAGACACCGAACAAAATCGAATTTGAGCTTACATCTTGTGCACTGCGTAGGTTGTTCCTCGGACCCAGTGGCTCACATGCAAAAATGACATTTCTTAAAAGTTAAATGTCACTTGTACTAGTATTTAGTTGGTGATTCTTGGATACATGGAGTCCGGGCATCTGTTTGTGCAAGACACTCCGATGTGTCACCTGCTCAATTAATTAATTAATTAATTTATTATTAACATCAGAATATAACATATATACACAGAACGACACGATGTGTAAATGGGTTTGTCGATACGGCACGAGTGCTTGCGCCTCGAGTTCTATCCTTCCGCGACAGCACGAGTGCCGTATCGACAAACCCATTTACACATCGGGTCGTTCTGTGTTTATTACACGCTTCGCGTCGTAGAATCCGTTTGAATTAAAAATACAGGATTAGAAGGTTTATTTAGGCTCATACAGGGCGTGTTTGTCATCCGTGATTATTCTTTTATTTAAATAGTACCAGTTTCATGGTTGAGGCGAACGTCATGTACATCATTTTACATCAACGAGACGCGTCGCGTATGGAACGTACGTTCCATGCGGATTTGTAAATATGGAACAGCAATAATATACACTGTATTTCTGGGAACAAGCGTGTAATAAACCTGTTTGTTGCACAACTCTGATCTTAATCTTGAGGGGTAATGACATTATTTATGGTACGTACATGTATGTTAGACTTCAGTGTTCGCGCTGGACCGAAAAAAACTTTAGTCAAAAGTTTAGCCAAATGAAAATTTTATTAGCCAAATGAAAAAAACTTTAGCCAAATGTTTTGTGGCCAAATTAAAAAAAACTTAGGCCAAATTAAATCATCGTTTTCTGGTCGGTTCACAATTGATGACTAAAACACGTAAAATCTAACAGACAAAGGTAAAATACACAATAATTTAAATAATTTTGATGAACTACAAGTATTTTTATATGTATCATTTATTAAAAATTTATTAATCTTTATGTGAAAGAGTGATTTGGGGGGGGGGGGGGGGGTAACCCGGTATTGTCCTTCTTAATGTCATTATTTTTTTGTTTTATATCAATATCTATTTTTAAATCATTAAATATTTATCCTTGCGAAAATATCTAAGTGACTAACATTGTTAGTGTGACCACAATGATCATGATCATAATTTAAACATGCTACGTTGATTATACTGAAGCCCTATGACACTTGGCCGTGTCACCAAAGACGAACATACTCAAGCACTCATAATTCGAGAAAGACACATGCTATCCTCAAGTATTATGTCAGCTGAAGAGCCAATTGGTCAAGTTCAGAGAATGCTAGTGTTTAGTCAGCAGAACATTATCTGATACCACACTCGGTGGTAACAAACAAATATAATATACATGTAGGCTATACCGGCGAAGATGAACAATTGCCATATTTATTCAGAATTAGCTAGGTGCATATACAACATTGAGATAAATTTACGATTGATAATTAGTGGCACCAATAGATAAAATAACTTTCAAATATTCTTTCAATGGTTGTGATCAGAGTGGTTATTTGGAAACACTAGTTATGAGTACTACAACAAGTAAAGGTTTAATATTGGTATGTCTGTTCACATCCATAGTTACCAAAGATTGATTACCTCTAAAGTTAATGCATATGCTTGGCTTCTTTTGGTAATTCATATTATCAGTGGAAAACATCATCAGATAGTGATCATATAAAACCCACCATAATTGACTAATAATTAGAAATTTGGTGACTTTTTATTCACAATGCTTGAAGTCAGTGGATGTGATGATCGTAACTGACTATATAGTTGTACTCTCTCATAACATTAGTGTATATGTTTGCCCTAAACATATACATAATCTGGGAACAACACACACATTTCAATGCTTCCTTAATATTGATTGTTCACTAGTAAGTCGTTCACTGTGTGAACTACATGTGTACAAAAGTCATTGTAATTAAGATGTAACGTACTACTATCGGGGTGATCATCATTATAACAAAAACTGAAAGTTATAGATCATCTGGAATCGATACAGCAGCTTTGATGGATGGCTTATGGCGACCCGGTGAGCGACAAATCTTGCATACTGAGTCACCCCAAACACAAACAGATGACAGTTATCCACATATAAGTGGTAATTTTCTCAATCTGAACTAGATATGGGGACCAAGGATACCCCTGCAGAACAGTTGGATTACATTAAGGGCAGCCATATTGACATATTTGTTTCTTTTTCGAAAGAAAAAAAACAATCAAAAGGAATACAAGCTCGGACGAAATGCTGCATGTTGCGAAAATGTCTAAGTAAAAAAGGGGAATAACTCCACTCAAAAATGGCCGAACGAGCTCATAATCGCCGGTGCACAGGTTCGCATAGCGTTAAATATCAGTGCCAAGCTTTTAAAAGATTGACCGAAACATGAATACAAACTCGGACGAACATTTTCTAAACGCAAAAAAGGGGATAACCCTACTAAAAGTGTCATATAAACATCATAATCGTCGGTTCACAGGTTTCAATGCTTGGTACCAAATATCTGTGCCAATTTTAAGAGTTAAAATAAAATAACCAAAAATGTAGGAATGAAAGCTCGGACAGAGTTGCGTCCAGGCGGACGGACACACTTATTCCTATATATCCCCTCATGGATCGTTACGGGGGTATCGTAATGTAAATACATGTATACTGGTACCTAGAGATAGTTCGCACGTATCTAGCTATGTGCACACGGTTCACATATATCAAAGAAAAGCGACTGTTTTCGTTTGGCATGTATCAGTTTTATCAGAGCTAAATTATGAAGAGCAAACGTCTTGAACAAATAAGGATCAACGTAAAAGAAACATGGGGTGCTGAAGCTTATTTACTTTTGGAAAGTAATATTAAACGTATAACAATCCAGGCTAAAATCAACAGCTTTGTATCACGAGTCTGGGTGGTGCGATAATCTCTGGATAAACGCGGGTATTGTCCCCATTGATAAGTCTATGTTTTGAATATTAAGAATTGGGTCATTCCGTTTAGTACCGTGTTTAGTACTGTATATGCACGACGGTGAAGACCACCGAGTCAGAGATATTTTAGTTGAAATAGTGTGACGTGGACCAAATAGTACATGTGTCCATGCATGTTCACGGAAAGCATAATTAAGCAAAACAATATGGTCCCACTGTTCCACGCAATGCAATAATTAGCAACGAATGCATACCCAATATTGCATGTGTCATGCATGTGATGTATATAAAGCATAATTATGCAAATAAAAGGAAACACATGTGCAATGTTCTTTGCAATGCGACATTGTGCAGCTAAGTTGAAGCCAAGAAGCATATTTTGCTAACAACTGAGAACAAAGTGTAAGGGACTTTCACTTTTGCAGTTCGCTCGCTCTTCATATACACGTGGAACCGAAAATTGTGACTGGGTATATTGTAAAAATTATTTGCATTTTTCTCTGATTCAGAGAACAATACAACAATGAAAATGTTCCCAGGGTTCATGCTGATCGAACTACATTTAATACGAAATTTATACCTCGTTGACTAACTCATCGACATCCTATGAATGGCATGGCGTCTTGCTTCGTATGTTGAGAAAACAGACACGATATATAGCTAGTCTAATTCGGATCGGATTCCCACAACGACAGAGAAAAAATGACATCATAATTGTCCAAATCGTATATCATGTCGGGCTAGTGTTGAAATTGGTATGCCAAATTTAGGGATTGTCAGTGATCTTTTTTATTTTGCTGATGGTCAAAGCATAATTGAATCGATCAACTCTTGAGCAGACTTGAACTAAGGTAAATAAGACTGAATGCTACATTGTATTTCGAAAGCTCGTCCTTCTCGTGTAAGTGCCTCGTTGCTGCTCACTGAACCCTTTTTACGAATATATTCTTCTCAAAATCAATAGTCGTTTATTCACGCAATTCTATTGTAATTTATTCTGATCAAAACCGCTTTAACCGCGGAATAAAGGCACCAAATTATCACGATACAAAAACTGACAGTCTTCGCCGGAAGTTATGGTTGTGGGTTTCAACGTAATCTCGTTGTAATCATCATCTCGCGAGAAGAGCACGCGATCATGTTATCATTCAGAGACAATTACAAAGGTTATTAATTCATAAGAAACTGTGGGATGAAACAGCCAATTTGTTGGACGGAGCGGGGGTCAATGCAAATCTGGAGAAAATTGGCGCCTTAAACGACCGCAAGACATAATCTATTAGCGATACCGCTCTCAGTAAATGATGCAATGGCGAGATCTCCTATCATATTTCTCTGCAGAAACGGCGGCTCGATAATTCTGGTTTCCGGTGTATAATTTGGGCAGAAGCTGGTACGTGTTGGTGCCTCCTTTTTGTGGTATCGGGTCATCGAATTAATGATGAGGATCATTTCTCAAATTTGTTTGGCCCAATGTTCGAGCGTCACGGGTCACGTTTTAGCTTTGATAGCTATATTAGTATAGCGCACGATGTATACGCTACAGGAAGGCAACATTGTGATAAGTTAATATATTACATGAAAACCTGGAATCTGGATTATGGAAATGTCTATAGAAATGTATCATATTTCAACGAATTACACCGTTTTTTCAATCAATTATTGAGCATTCATTACACATTAAGTGGATTCGTATGGCTTTCCTTCCCTGTTATTGTCAATATATCTATTCTCTAAAATGAAGAATAAATTTCACTTAATACTGAATGTGCTATATGATCCCTTTTTAAACGTGACATGCAACGGTGTTCATCAATTGGCTAACAATGAATTTAATTGGTTGCCGGTTTGTTCAGCAAACATTTCCCGCAAACGCGATATTTTACCGACGGGCCAACCTTCCGATATGCATTTTGAGATAGGTTTCCCGTTTGAGTGAAAACGTCATGACTTATATCCCCATAGCGAGTTTGAGATACGCGTCTGACGGGAACGGGTAGACACACACATCGTTTAAATTCGTCACGGACACTTGAGTACTTTCAACGAAGCACATATTAAAGCGACAGAGAATTGGAAAGGGTTTATAATTTCCATTTTACTGGTAATCTTGCCCCAAAGTTTTCTCAATCAGTAGCGCATCATGTACATGAATTATATGAAATGAAATAGCAGTCAGAAATTCCTTTCGACCTTTCGTCGGCATATCTCATTTAAAAAGTTGCAATGTTTTATGTTCAAGTTATCGATGCGGCATCTAGAAAAAGTATGTGCGGATGGTGCTAAACGCAGTCTCTATGCCCTTGTACATATGTATCAATATGTATCGTGAAATTGTGTATGTACATGCATTACTCTTATGGAGACAACCCTTTAGTTACTTGATGTGTTTTACCGGGTGTGTGTAATGACTGATTGTTCATTCTAACATTGAACGGAGATGGCGCAATTGAACCTCAAGATTGATGTATAAACGATTTGGTAGTGGGGGGGGGGGGGTGTCAGCATAGGACGAAAATTACACGAAATAACAGTATATAGAGCTTGTATTCTGGAACGATTCTTACCGAAGCTTGAGCAACCTTTCCGATATTTCGCACATCAGTGAAATAAACGATCTTTGTGCATACCACATAGTGAATAGACGCTCTTTATTGTTTCCAATCGACGCGTCCCTGATTAATAAATAGGATATTACTTGGTTGGTTTGATATTATAAGCCTGATATCAGCCATCGGTAACCTCAGATCAGCCTTCGACCCAATTTGGTTTCAGGCTGATATGAGGTTACATCGGGCTGATGTCGGGCCTGATATCAAACCAACCAAGCAATATCCTCTGATTAATACATGCCTTTCTGTGCGATATCGAAAATGCGGAGTACACAAGGATTTAACATATAGTCGACGTATTGGACATCTGTGGCATGACGAACTCTAACAGATAAGAATTACGAATATGGTATACTACGTCACTAAAATTGTGTTATTTCTATTCTTTGTCTTTTTCCCTATCCGTGGTTACGATTATGGTTTCATATTTTCAACAAAATTCACAAATGCATGATATCATATCATATCATATATCATATCATATCAGTTCTCGATCGTTTCTCAGCTGCTCAATGTGGAAGATGACTCTGATATTATGACCGCCATGTGGCCTTAATTCTTATATATTAGTGGCTATTAGATCATTCGTCGTTGTGAAACACGATAATCTTGAAAAGTATGCACAAAGCGCTAAGCTATGACCTGATAACAACAAAATCGCTCATACCCCCTCCCACCCAACTCGTGGAGCAATTTGTAACGCGCAGCCGGAATGTTCAGGAAATGTTCACATAATAAGATCAACAAAAGTCCTTTGAACTTACTATCTAATTATTTCCTCTCAATGTATATATGAATCCTTCTGAACTCGTATTATCTTTTCGACTGGCTGTCGTCTGCTCATTTTTCCTGAACATCCCTACAAATGAATAATAAACATTGCAAAGCATACTTTTATAACTGAGTGGGAGAATCCATTTAGTATAGGAAAGATTAAAGTGTGGAACGAGTTCGTTTTCCACACAACATTACAAGCCAACTTTGACCATTTCTTAAGTAATTTTTTGTCAAACATAATCTACGATGTTATGCGGATAAAGGGTATATCTATATATAGTCCCAGCTAGGAGGCGCGTGCTTGAAATTAGGAAGGGACACCCCATATTTTGACCATCATGTCACATTCGTGTCTTTGCTGAGTTCATCACCCGTCTTCGATGAGTGCCAACATGTCATAGAAAGAGAGCAGCACATGGTGAGAATTTAATGCCAGTTCTCGAATCTCAGCCAAACGACAGGCTGAATGGAATGAATTATTTGATTTTGATTCCAGAACGGAATGACACGAAGTCTGGATTCTGATGATCTGTGGTAAACACACCAATCATCAGTGACCGAAAATAATTCCGATCGACCCACGTTTGAGTGGGGCCCATTAATACAAAACTGCTGACAAAATGGCGACCAAACTAATATCTCATTCTCTACACCAGACGACAAACACGGAAATTATTTCTTTGACAAGCTCACGCCCGCCCAAAAGAGACCAGTATAGTCATTATCGTTCGTCGATGGCGAAGTTATTTGTGTGATTTAGAATAATTTGTCGACCATAAAATCTTAATTGGATTAGCCATGTGATTTCCAATGTTCGTTTCGTTTTTGGCGTTCCGGATTCGTGACTTTGAGAATATATCGAAACGAACCGTTATATGCCTAATGATTTAAAGAGCTTCAATCGTCTGTAGAGCAAACAAGAAAGAGAAAGCGAAATGATCTCTTTATTGATCCGGTACCACCGGACGTTTGTCCAGATGAGACTGAATTTCGATTCCATAGAATGCAGATGATACACAAGAAATTGAGGAATTCGACCAAGTCATCAAGTGCGCAAGATTCCATCGTAGTCGAACGTTTATTTGTTCGAACGTTCATAACTACAATTAAGAAAATGACAATTTTGGCTACTGGTTTTATTTTCATAAAATAAACAGCATGGTCAAACTTATATGTGCACATGAGTGATTATTCTTATGCGCTGCCTTAAGTGGGGCATTGTTTAGAGTAAGAAAATTCAAAATGTCAAGTGTAATATTCAAATAAGGCGGTCGTGTGTGGTAAATCTATATTTCCCAGGTTCAGAGTTAAGCATGCATTGGGCTAATCTTAGCCATAGAAGGAAAATATCAGTGTATTTGGGTGGGGTGTTGTGAACGTTTTCCAGGATGCAATGTTTGGGCATGTGGACTTACATGTATCCAGTGTTATGTCCATTTTCTTTTCCAAAAATCAAATTCAAAGACAAATTGTGTCTACCAATATGAGTTCAAATGTCCAGGCCCATAAATTAGACTACTACATAGTACTATTCTAGTTGGGGACTTAATGTTTTCACTGAATATTTTCCTTTTATTAGACTTTATGTGGTGGGTCCGGTATCGGGTGAGGATTTTTTTTTTTTAAACGTAATTTAATCAGTGTTAACATGCAGGATTGCGTGGCTGTTTTAGTCTTAATATATCTCTGTGATGCCAGCTGATTGGATTCTTCTCATAATTCACATTGTATGGATAATGAAAGTTGCACATATATTTACTGTATAAATGTAAGGTATTATTCCATGGTAATTTGTAACATCTGCCAGCCACAGCTGCTGCTGGTAGAAAAAAAAACAGTAAAACTTGCTAATAATTTTTATGAACTGAATAGTCATTTTTGTGAGGATACACGTGTTGGTATACTTATATCGAAATCGAATGAGCACATAAATCACCCCATACGATTCCTACACGGCAATTGTTGACGAACGTTCACCGGGGCACTACTTTGTCTGGCAATGTCTGCATCGGGTTACCTTCGGTTTGTCTGCATCGGGTTACCCTCGGTTTGTCTGTATCGGGTTACCCTCGGTTTGCATGATTCAATAGACACCTTTCGCATAAGGAACTACGACAGATAATTATTACGAATATGGTAAAACGTCACTAGTATTTGTGTTCTTTCTATTCGTTGTGGTTTTTCCATATTCATTTTTACGATTAAGGTTTCGGCTTTTCATCAATACTCCCAAATACATCAACTAGTAATAAGTTCGCGATCGTGTCTCAGCTCCTCAATGCAAATTAACTATGCTGAGTGAAAATTTTGAAGTCCAGCGAGGACCATACCTCAATTAGAATGAATGGACGAAAGTGGGTATTCAACTCGAATTATATAATTTGTCTTCAAACTCACCCCATGCATCCGGACATGCTCGTAGCGGAAGACATGCTCGTAGCGGAATAACCACTTGGCCCGGGATTTGCACATCGTCTTTAGTTGTCGTAAGTTATTTAATAAAAACACGGTTTAGTTTACCTTGATTTTTTTTTAAACGTTAACAGCGATAATCGGTCTACAGAAATGAGCGGTTGTGGTTTCCGCAATTTGCATATTACTGTTCGATAATCGGGTTTTATACGAAAATTAAGACCTGAAATACTTACTCGATATAAGTTTTATCACATTTTAATGAATCTTTGCATTGACACATTATATAACATACATGCAGTCTCTCAAAGTATGATATCTTAGTTTCAAAATGAACTGGACATGTTTGCGATGTCAATCATATTAGTGCCCGAAAAATTAGTTTCCATGGAGGCACTCACTTGATTTTGGGGCATGTCTATAGCAAACGTAAAACCACTGCTATAGACATATCATATGTTCTTGCTATGACCTGCATATATGGTAATATTTTACTATGGAAAATGTAGAAACATGACTGAAAATGTTGTCTATTATATTAAGGGAATATCCGCGGAAATAGCAATGTATGCAAAGACTATATTGTCTGGGCTGTTACCACGGAAATCATAATTTTATGTAAGAAATGCAAATTTTGCCACAATTTTTGGCCTAACTTCCCGGTAAAATAAGATTAAACTGCGTCCATGTTTAAAGAAGTTTGATGTACAGTTGGGTAAATTATAACCACAAATAGTACCACCACCGTCAACCACTGGTATGTGTTGGTTTCGTTGCAACGTGTGTCTAACCGTGAACGGTGTGCAAATCGCGGGCCATGTGGTTATTCCGCTACGAGCATGTCTTCCGCTACAAGCATTTCCGGATGCATGGGGTGAAACTGTTCATAGAAAAAAAGGGTTCTTAAATAAAGCAAACCTATCCCCCAATCTATATATATATTTACGAATGTATGTCTGTCTGTCTGTCTGTGTTCTATATACATTCACAGGGGACCATCTAGATGGCACCAACGGGGTCTACTAGGGGTAATTTTTTACGAGAAAGATAATGGTGAGGGTTAGGATTTTCTAAAGCGACGCGGTTGTTGTCAGGGGCATAAACAAATATTGTCGCCGATTGCCACGAAACTTATATATGAACATCCCCATGATAAAAGGAATCTGATGGTGTGGTTTAAATATGTCAAGAGTGGCACTGAAGGGGAGAGGGGCACCGAAATTGATAAACTAAGTTTAGCGCCGAGGGACCATCTATATGGTACCAACCGGTCTACTATGGGTAACTTTTTACGAGAAAGATAATGGTGCGGATTAGAATTTTCTAAAGTTAGTCGGATTCCTTATGTCGAAAAAAATGGTCGCGCGTTTTCGGAATGTTAAAAGCGATATGAGAACAGTTTCTATACCACCAGTGTGTCTATTTTCAGAATCTACCTTTTTCCAGCTTGATATTTTAGTGGAAACAGGTTTTTGTGAGGCTTTTGTTTGTGTACCCCTCTATTTTTTTCCCGTCCACCTGGTAATAAAAACATGCTATTACGCATAGCCAGTTCGGTAAGTGGCTTTCTTTGTTCTTATAAATCGTAAAACATGGAGAGATCTTGCCATAATTACTTAATTACATATCTTAATGTGGAATTTTATCATAAAATCATCAGATGAATTGTATTTATGACTGCATTTTCAACTTTCTTTCCCAAATATTAAGGTATTGTATCTTCTTAAAATCAGCTAGATCACATATAGACGAACATGAACAATCTACAAGGATATCTTGATCATATGCCACAAACAAAACTTCGATACATCGAATTTTGGTAAAAATATCGCAGAAAAGCTAACCCTACCCCACCCTCACTGATTTCACAAGTCAGATTCCTTTGGTCAAAAACAACGGTCGCGCAATTTCGGATTGTCTAAAATGACATGCGAACGGTTTATTTATCAATAGCGTGTCTACTTTCAGAGTTGACGTGTGTCCAGTTGAAATTTTATTGAAAACAAAGTTTTTTTTGACTGTTTTAAGAATTTAAAGAGCGTTTGCTTATTATACAAATATTAATCCTCATAACTAACCTTCTGGTGGATGTGCGAGTTGGAATTAACAAAAGTATCAAATATGGCGGTCTACTTTCATAGTCTAATTGTTTCCAGTCTGACATTTTAGTGGAAACAAATTGTTTGGACGGTTTTAAAAATTTAAAGAGCGTTGACTGATTATACAGATATTAACTTACACGATTAGCCTTTTCATGAATTGTGCGAGTTGATATTATGCACATATGTCAAGTATGTCAAGTCCACCATCATGGCATCAGCCACGACGATTTGAGATAAAGGGTGTTGTAGGGTGGCCCGTAAAACAAATTAAGTAATCACCCCTTTCACCAACCCGATCCAAAGTTGCCGCCGTCCTGGGGGTGGGTCACATAGGGCACCCACGACATTCAGTATATCTTGGGGCCACCCTACAGCACCAATTCTACCACATCAAACGGTTAAGGGGCCGAGAAATTGTATAGGTGCCATATTTGAACCCATCTGGGTGGCCATTTTGGATCGGAGATGGATAAGCCGGTGAATATTTAGTTTGTCTCATCAGGGGTCACCCTACAACACACTGTATTCGACCTAATATTGGGGGGGGGGCTATTGCATTGTACCATAATTATATGGACCCCAATGATCATTTATCATTTTCGCTCGAATGGGCTGAAGGTGTGAAAAATTAGCTTGCTTTGCTAGCCACCGTACAACACCCTTTATTTGATCTATATCGGTCAAGTGACCAAGAAATAATGTGTACCCTATTTGACCCCTTCTGAGCGGCGACCATTTTGGATCGGGTATGGTTGAAAGGGGTGAATATTTATAAGTTTGTTTTGGGCCCACCCTACAAAACCCCTTATTTGACTTAATTCGGCCAATATATATGCCGAGTGAAATGTCATTCCCATTCGATCCCTTGTGGTAAAAACTAATGAATTTCAGTTTTTCTTGGAGCCACCTGACCTGTGTTTCCCCGTTCTCTCTGGGCTAGTTTATATCGGACGTTCATATCCCCATAGAGCCCGGGTCCCACGCCATAAGGGGTTTATATAGTAGCTTCTCTGCGATCGTATAAATTGTTTCTAAAACATCATCAAGTGTAACCATACCGTAGCAGGGTGGCAGTAAGACAGTCTAGCCTGACTATGCCACCCCCTTGAATATACAATACAATATTTGTCAAATGTATTATAATGTATTAATATGTGTATATTGAAATAAAATATCCCATCCTATCCTATCCCACCGTAAAGGTATCTGGATATATGCAAAGGTCAATCAGTTATAATTCGCCACGAATTAGTATTTCGTTGCCACGAATTAGTAATTTAGTGGCCACGAATTAGTATTTCGTGGCCACGAAATAAAAAGAACAATTTCCCATGTCCTAAACCAGCCACCGTAGCTTATGCATCATTCTGTTTGGTATTAAATTTGGAGAAACCCGACCAGCATCAATGTAACAACTACAACAACTCATCTATGCCAACGATGTGTTTAGCCATACATGTGGATAGGGTGCACAATATTGTTTAAAAATGTTAAACAATGTTATCATGTCCTTATGTATTGCTAAATATTGTTGGGCATATATAGATGGTTGTTCTATAATTCCTGGTCGGGTTGATCAAAATTGGGAGTTTAAATTATGTTCATCTGATGATAAAGAAAATACTTTCTCCGTCCACTCGATACATCCCCCGGCATACATGTTTCACATACTAAATTAACACCTTAGTCAACATAACAAATCACTCCCTCAAGTCCTTTGCCACAACAATAAAAATAAATTGTCAGTATAAATAGGCAAGACATCTCTGGACACTTTCTAAGAGATAATTTATTTATAAGAAGATATATGTGTGCAATATGTGCTTGGTCTTATATATAATACAACACAGTAATATGCAAGTGACACAGTGTGGGACAATACTGTGTCGAAGAACATATTTGAGGGGACCCTTCCATCATCCTTCATAATGTATCATGACTCCATCCGTTGTGAACAAACCATCGACTTAGGCTTAATGGATCGTTCTCCCCCAATAATATACTTGGCTTTGAACCGATCAACATTCTGGGCCGTGGCATTTTCCCGTAAATTAGATAGTGTCTACAGTCGGATGGTATTGGTTATGTTGAAATGGTGACACAGATATGAAACTGTACATGTTAGTGCCCCATGGGCCATTGATCATTATAAGATCGAGAAACTTTGTCTAGGAAATTACCGGGAATTCACTAGAAATTGCAATTGTAACAGATAGGGTCGTAATTCAACGTTTGCGTTTCCGATGCAGTTAATACCCAAATGTGAAATTTGAGATATACCTGGACGTCAAAGTGAACCATATGTCTTATTTAAGGTTAACAACGGTTACTAATCATTCATTGGTATTGCCATAATTTAGTCAGTGTCTAATCACATGGTGCTGGTTTTGTTCAAAGTTGGGCACATGTATATATGTCTTTTAACTGTGCAGCCATGTTCTGCATAGGCCACTGATCATTATAAGATCGGGAGACTTTGTCACCGATCCCGATAGCTCCTTAGTAACGGTTACTAAGAACCTACTGGGAATTTGCAGGAAATGCAACTATGGTTGATATCTATTTTACTCATTAAGCTCTACTTTAGTGGAAATTCGAATTTACTTGATTTTCACAGCTATACACGAAGCGTGGAAATTGACTGTGGTCAGAATATTGATGGTGAATGTTGGGTTTCAGTCGCTGTACTGAAGTTGGCCCAAATGTAACTGACGTGGGAAGTATGAAAGCAAAGCCTATACCGCTATAGCAAAGATCTCAGCTGCACCGAAATGTCCATTTATCAGTAGCACAAATCCTGCGAAAACACGGATTTTCTCAGTGCATGTGGGATAGAATCCGATGACAACGATTGAGTTAATGACAACTACAATCTATATACCTGTGTATTTGTGACACTACATCCCGTTATGATCAACGATGTGGTTTTAAAAACTAGTCAGTGGACAACAAGTATCAAATAAAACAATAATATAATATGTAATCACATCGTGAACAGTCTTGTTGTGAATATTTTCGTTTGATTCAACAGACTGCATATTATCGAAATTACAAAACCATTCGACACTTACTTTTGCCAATAACTGTATCTTGAGGCATAAATATATCATGTATTAATTGCATCTATTAAATCACGGATAGTTACAGTGGGTCAAACACGAGTGTTAGTCTACATATATATTTGCGCACGATTGCCAATAAGTGATATTACAATCAACGTTTGAGCATAACACGAAATTCTCCATAGGGTTAAGTGTTAAATTTTGATCGCAACTGTACCCAGCAAGAATCATCTGATCACATCCATTCTTTTTTGAACTACGTCTGTGTTTCATACTTAGTATTCTTTAGAAATATCAGTACGCGCATATCATAATACGCAAAATGGCGCCATTTATCCAAAGTACTATAATCTCCATAGGACTCAGTGTTAAATTTTGATCACAACTGTAGCCAACAAGAATGAACCGATCACATCAAAATTTTCAAAAATATATGTAACAGTAATATCTAGTAGTTTGGAGAAGTTTCAAATCACACCGATCACCATATGCCAGATGGCACCATCTATCGTTTTCTATAAATACGAAACGCTCTCTAAATTATGTTGACCCCGATTTAGGCCGACCCGCCAAAATTCAAGAATGGAAACAAGTGAATCCTGAAAACACACCTACTAGGCATACATAATCCGTTTTCAGATCGCTTTTAACAAACCAAAAATGCAAAATGACATAAGGAATCCGACTAAGTGACGCCGTTGTCAGGGCAGAAAAGGGGGAGTGGTAGAAAAACTGTTTGCCGCCGATTGCCACGAAACTTTTATATAATCATTCCCATGATATAAGGAATCTAATGGTATTGTTTAAATGTGTCAAACGTGGCGCCATTCGCGTCAGGGATGCACGGAAGGGGAGAGGGGGGGGGGGCAAAATTGATATAAAACTAATTTTAGCGTCGATTTCCACCAAATTGATATATCTTCTTCTCCATGATACAAGGAATCTAATTGGGCGATTTAAAGACTCCAAATTGCTGTCGTTTGGATGAAAGATTGTGGGAGGGGCACTCAATTTGTTAAGAATGGGTTTAGTCGCCGATTGCCACCACACTTATACAATATCATCCCCATGGTATGAGGAGTCTAATAGTGTGGCTTAAATCTGTCAAAAGTGGCGTCACTCGAGTCAGGGTTTAACTGAAAGGCAGAGGGGCACCAAAATTGATTCGCAATAATTTTAGCGCCAATTTCCACCAAAGTTATACGCATTCTTATCCATAATACGCGGCGTCTGATCGTGTGATTTAAAGACGCCATGTTGGTGTTGTTTGTGTGAGAGTTGGGGGTTAGCGGGCACTAAATTCGATCAAATTGGTATCAATAATCATCTCCATTATATCAGGAGTCTAATTGTGTGGTTTAAGGATGTCACAAGCTGTCACAAGTGGGACTATTCGTAGAGGGTGAGAGGAACACAAAAAAGATGAACAATATGTTTAGCGCTGATTTCCACCAGATTGATACATATTCTCCGTGATACGAGAAATCTAATCGTGCGGTTTAGATACGCCAAATTGGTGCCGTTTGGATGATAGATATGGGGGCCCTAAATTTGATACGAATTTGTATACTCGCCAATTTTATACAAAAACGTATACAACGTCATCCACACGTGTCCTCAAAATCTTAAGTCAAACCCACTAGATTGACACATCTCTATGTAAAACCCAAATACATATATGATGTCATGTTATAACGTCTGAAGTATACGCAGTTGTAAATACATAAATAGTTCTTTATTGGTGGGACGGATTAATCGCGATAAACAAAATGGCAATCGCTCCGATCCGACAAGGTGACCTACTACTTATATTCCGTGTGTAAGAATAATGTTTTGTGATGCTATTTGGATATATAATTTATGAGAATATGTGTAATGCTTTGCACAAGAGTATCCTCTATTTCCACCATATATCCACAATATGCAGAGGGTTTCACATCACTTTAACCTGGGCAACGCCGGGTAACCCTACTAATACAATTATATTCACAAGGAGACAATTCAAGACCTGGGTGCTCTGTAGCGTGTAATAATAAAGAGCGTTCGTTTGTACTGGTTTCCTTGTATGGTCAAAATAAAGAGTGTTTCTCTCGTTGCTGCTAGACGGTTATTCGTGCATCGGTGAATCTTTCCGGTGTCTGACCTTAAAGGCACGTGCGGCCTTGGCGGTGGGTATCCTGTGAAAATATATCCACCCGTCAAAAACCGCCACAAACAGAAAGAACATCAAAATGCAGATAGACTTTGTCCGTATACAAATAAGAAATATCGCATAAACAGTATGTTATGGTCATATGTTTGACAATTGTTATGTAAACAACAGCATAAAAAGTTACTTTTCTGGTGTTTGTTTATATTATGATGGTAAACATAAAGAGCGTTCTTTATGGGTGAATTCCTGATATGGAACGAATAAAGAGCGTTTATGCCATTTGTGTGTGATTAGCCAGCAGCATTGTGTTGTCTTCTGTAACACAATTAGGCTCTTGCTTAGGTAAAATATAGTAAATCTTTATGATAACATGCTGTTTACGCGATGGTCATGGTATATATGAACGGAACTGTATGCGTTTTAATGTTTTTCTGTTTACGGTGTTTGGAACAAATATGAATATTTTCGACAATTAAGGCCGCACGTGCCTTTAAAGACACGGGCGGCGTTCGTTGCAGAAATATTCATATTTGTTCAAATCGCCATTCACAGAAGGAATATTAAAATATATATAGTTTAGTTCATATGCCAAACATAATCAGCGCGTAAATAGTATATTGTCAAGACGTACGATGGTGTACGTAAACAAGAGCATGTTCTAGTTACAAAAGTTTTGCTTCTATTTACATAACATAGCACAAATTCTATTAGTTAATCACACACAAATGATATAAACGCTCTTTATTTTTCCATATCAGGAAAACAGTGACAAATAACGCTCTTTTTTTTTGCTTTTTGCTTTTGTTTACATTTGACAATAACATACTGTTTTATGCCATATTTCGTATTGGTATAATAACAAGGTATGTCTATATTTTACTATTATTTCTGTTTATGGCGGTTTTTGACGGAGGTGAATATTTTAACAGCATACCCACCGCCATGGCCACCAGTATCTTTAAGGGTGCGCATTTGTAATAAGCGATAGGGTAGGTGACTGAATACAGGGATTATTAATTTACATATGTTTTATAATTAAAACAAATCTATGTCATATTAATTTTCCAGCTGTTTCAATGTTCCATCTCCTGACATATTCTCTTTCGGTTCACCATATAAACCAGGAACTCACTAACAATTTTTAAAGGTTCACCATATATACCAGGAACGCACTAACAAAGGAAACTGCAACCCATTAAAGCTAAGAAAAGAGTGACCTGGAGGTGTTAACATGTTCGTATCGTCTGGATAGTATCCAGTTGATATAAACACCTAAAAGTCCCCCTTAATATATTTGGTAATATTTTATGAGATATTAGATGGATTTGACGAAACTTTATGCAAATGTTTAGTGGTATCTGATACACAACCTGTGTGAGTCACCGTCCTGTGAGTTATGTTATGGCCGGTTGTGCATAAATTGAATGGAAGAGGGTGCTTTTCTAAAGTTGCAAAACACTGACGTAGAGTGGACAGTCACTCCATTGTTCCATTGTTCACACAAGTTGTTACTGGCTGTAAATGTGGTCTAAAAGTCACACTGTGAGTCCATGATAACATGCGTGTCATCTTCGGGACACAATGTTCCTGTTGCATGACCAGGCCATTCAGTCCAACCACATTCCTTTGGAATGACACCTTGAAGTTTCATGCTGTGAGCAACACAGAGTTAGTTAAATCAGTTTCTTTGACGCCATTTTTCAGTAAACCATGTTTCCCACCATGTAGGCCATTGAGGTACCAACAGATAAGGATGTTCCATACCTGTGCGAGAAGTGGGGGCCAAGTCACAGCTGAATATCGGTGATCACTCTACCTGTGGTTTTTGCAACTTTTGTAAGTGCCCCTATTCCATTCAATTTGTGCTCACTCAGCCATATCTCACCTCATATCACAGTAATTAACACACTTGATGTCTTTGGTACCACAAATCATTTGTGGAAAGTTTCATCAAAATCCATCTAATATCTCATAAAATATTACCGAATATATTGGGGGGAACGTTTTTTGAGGTGTTTATATTTAATGTGATTTTGTGATATCCAGTACCGGTTTGTTTCCCACCGACGTTAAGTATATTACTCATCGTCTGTCAATTGTTATGACTTTGACGCGGCTTAAGATATCATTTTGGTCTGATTTCGATTTGATTAGAGAGAGAGAGAGAGAGAGAGAGAGAGAGAGAGAGAGAGAGAGAGAGAGAGAGAGAGAGAGAGAGAGAGAGAGAGAGAGAGAGAGAGAGAGAGAGAGAGAGAGAGAGAGAGAGACCAGTCCCATTCCGCCCTCTTATGATGTACATACTGTCAAACGTATTTCGCCCTGTCGTAGGAGGTGATGGAGTAAATGTGATTAAAACATACTCGGTATATTGCGTATTTGTTTTTATTGTGGGGCTAACAAACGGAAGAATAACATAACTGCTATCACATAACGAGCGATGGGGGATACATGTTATCTGCAGACTCCATACACATGTGGACACTTTTAGGCTACATGTTCACATCTCATATCAACATATTAAAACGCTTTGGTCAACATAACATTCATACACATTCGCTAAATTAGCACAATGTTATTTAAGGTATAAGTACACCCCATGTGTACACGTAAATATTTACAAATAAGCAGGTTAGCATGGAATGCTAATAAATAATGAAAATGCTTAAATGTCTCCCTTGCCGAAACAACCAACTTTTTCTGAATTTCATGTAATAACTTGAATTAGTCTGTCTGAGATTTGGTATCGGTGTTCCAAACGTTCGGATGAGATCTATCTTGGTACCGGTACAATAACTTCAACTTCAGCTTGTTATTCAGTCTTTAAACATGCAGTGGGTGCATACATAGACTGTATATATTCATAACGTATATAAGTGATAAATTAATCGCGATGTTTAGGACAAATTTGTCCTTATTTGGAAGACCCGAAAAAGAAAGCCACGAGGTTGAGTTGTTGGAGATATGCAGATTTATGTATAAATAATATCCGAATGCTTTGTTATTCACAAATGAAACACTTATTTGGGCGTAATCTCAATGTTTTACTCATGTGCTTGCGCCGCACCGCCGACTTACCATAACTGTACATGTAGTCTAAAGGAGTATACATGTAGTTAGGTGAACGTATATATAGCTTGGACGCAGAAAAGAGCGCTTTCCAATGCCAGATCATGTAGTTTCGCCTATACAAGGCTATGCAGATACAAAACAAAACAGTAATAGGTCTTGTCACTCTTCTACCGCATTAAAAATGGGTGTCTGATTTGAACTCGGCTTATGTTAGAGAAAAGGACGGAGTGATAGGCTAATTGAAAAGGAAACCTTACACGACTTTCTTGTCCGTTAATTATCATTTCATCGCTACTGCCAATTCATGGTCCCCATGTTTGTTTAACAAAGCTAAGACCCAATAAAGCATCCATTACAGATTTAGACAGATATAATGGCCCAAATTATAATTTGATAAACTGGTCCGTCTTAGTTTATTCCGAGAATTATTTCAGCAAACAACTCATGAATAATCCACTTTATGTTTCCTATTCCGCAAATTGACTGAAACCCCTGTACAAAAGAATATCCAGTATACCAATAGGATGGATGGTATGCCTGTTTGAACGGTCGTGACTTTGTCAATGGTATGGGGTCAGCCTCGCCATTCGCAATATTATTAGATCATTTGTGGTCTTAATTAGTTATAGGACCCCCTGTTTATGATTGAGGCCTGAAATACTAATGAGGCGGCCGCCATTTTGGGTTGGGAAACGGATCAGTGTCTCTGGCCGCGCGCCAGTTGTTTCTTTTGTTGTCGTTTTAAAATTATTCTCGCTGGATAAATGGATGGATTGGTTTCATAAACTGGCATTGAGAATGAATTATATAAGTGAGCAAACAACCAGAAACTAACACTTTAATCCCTTTATTCGGAGGTCATTAGTTGGCTATTCTCGCTGTTTTCGGCATATGCCGACAAGTCAATTATAGTGTTTATGGAACCTCCATGTCTCTGTCATATAGCGGTTTGGGAGACCGGGGCATAACTACGAAGCATCTGCTTGATTTGGGTTATCAGGCAGACATATCTGATATTTATTGCACAGCCATTATTTTATATTTTCGAAATACATGTAACAAACTTCAGAATGTTTGACAAGTTAGAAAAAACAGCAAAACAAAAATTAGTCTTGTTCTTGTACAAACGATACCCATTGCGTTGACAACGTCCTTGTCGACTGTTATGGTGTATTACCCTACCCAAATTAGTTCAATTAAATGAACCAATATCAACCTAAAATGTAATATATATACCATAAAATACGGTCTCCGGCGTTCAATGAACAGAGAACTACACAGTGATGTGAGCATGTTGCCGTTATTGCACTTGTTTGTCATACCGCGAGGTACAACCCGAACCTACCATTCTCGATGCGCCATCGCACCAGAACAAACTTGTACAATAACGTAACCAGTTACCGCACCTGTGTCATTGAATCTTCAGAAGACATGCTTCCCAATCAAGGGACAGTTGGTGGCATTCAGATAAATATGTGCATGTATGGATTCGACGACCTCGAAAATATGAAAGTATATCTGTTCATAGTCGTTTATATTTTTGCCCTTATCTGTCTCAATCACAATTGCTCAATTTCAATATACCATCACGTTCGCAACAGAATCGCAGATTTTCACTTATAGGTGATTGTCGTCAGAACAAACAAGGCTGAAATATAACAACGTATTATATTCAATAAATAGAGCATGGCTTGGAACTGTCCACGCCGGGGTATAGTGTCCAGTTGGGTGAGTATAGTTCACGACGTGAAGCAGAGTGGACTATACCGACTCACTGGGTATTATAGACGTATAGTCAACAAGACGTGCTCTATTTATTATATTTTACCAAACAATTTGAACTAGAGAAGCGTGCATACTACAAGTTGGCACCAAGACAAAATGCTGTTCCTCAATGAGAAGTTAATAGAAATCAAGTAACCCGTTTTACTGAGAACAGATGATTATCCACTTACCGATAAAAAGTTACATAATTGTCGCAAGAATTTATTGAAATCTAGTTCAAAAATCGAAACGTGTAGTATTTTTCATTGATAAGTTTCATTTCGATTGATGTGATTTATCGGCAAACGGTCATACATTCTACATTAAAAACAGAGCATGGCTATACATAAAATGAATTTATATATTTGTATTGTAACCCAGTTTCTTGCCCATTTGGGGGCAAGTGTGATATAGAAAACTGCATCACACTTACTCTCAAGTGTGTGCAATTTTGTCTGGAGTGGACATAGGGATGTAAATGGCTGTCTTCCTATCGAATGCACAGAAACCCGAAACTGTAACGCAAGGTTAATTCAATAGGAGTATTATCACTGCGTAAGTTGGCTTCGTTCCTGTGAAATAAAAACAGTAGCGTTTTGGATCTCTGTTCCATGCTTTTTCCATGCGAGGTTGGTATAGTAGTGAGCTAAATTTAGTACAACACTATACAATATAGGAAACAGCTCTCGGCAAACCAGAATGCACCATTTCTGGATGAGATTATATATGTACATGTATGTATCTTAGGTGAAGCTATCGATATGATTTTTTGCCATTATTCAACAGTCCAATGGTATATATGACATATGGCAGACGCGTGTAGTACATGTACCTGTAGTCTGTTTCCACAGTTACACTCCTCGCGTGTTGTTTCCTTGACCTTTAAGTCCGAGCGCGTCCGGTTGTTGTGGATATAGCTGCCCACATATACCTAAATTCCAAACTATGCAACCAACCTACCAACAGAATTTACGAAATGAAATATTATGACCGATAAGTTATGAACTTCCTCGAAATGTAAATGCATAATGCAGAAACTAGTAGCAAATTTAATAGAAAGCTACCTCTGATGACCAAGTCAAATGAATAGACAGGTTACCCCAAAACAACCCAAGCGATAGTACATAATTCGCTTGATGGATGTCTTTACGATGTCACCAGCAATTGACACCAATAACTTGAATTTAATTTGACTCCAACTAGTTAATATCCCACCTCTGACCGAGCTCTTATCCGCGCCATTGAACATACGTGAATTACCGCAGGTACGTTATTCCATCAGTTTCGTTGAAACTTCCGGTGGTCACGTGTTGTTTGTGGTACGTTCGGTTTACGATTCCTGTCAATTCCGCTCTTGCGCGTGGCTGTGTGCTTAATGCCTGAGGATTTCATGGCCGATTTCGCGGTGGCCCAGGTTAATTGGTTTGACATTGTAATTGACGAGAGTTCCACCCGACAATGACAAAGACAGATACACGAGGATAAGAACAGTCCCCATCTACTATTCTGTTTCCACAAAATGCCACTGCCCGTCTCATGCGGCATTAATGGTTTCGGTCTAAAAAAAAGTGGCATCGGTGATAGAACGGGCACATCTTTTGACTAACAACAAAGGCAAATTTTCTCGCAGCTGTATCTCGAATATAATTGATCCATGTACACGCACCTGCAAAACTTTCAGACAGTTGTACATACATATAGTTCACAGTTTGAGGGCAAGATAACCTGAAGAATTATCGAGTATATGTGTCCCTTCGATTGTGGCTCATATATATGTGGTTATAGCTATTATCTGATTGTGGCGCATGTATATGTGGTTACAGCTATGATCTGATTGTGGCTCATGTATCTGTGGTTATAGCTATGATCTGATTGTGGCTCATGTATATGTGGTTATAGCTATGAACTGATTGTGGTTCATGTATCTGTGGTTATAGCAATGATCTTATTGTGGCTCATGTATCTGTGGTTATAGCTATGATCTGATTGTGGCTCATGTATCTGTGGTTATAGCTATGATCTGATTGTGGCTCATGTATCTGTGGTTATAGCTATGATCTGATTGTGGCTCATGTATCTGTGGTTATAGCTATTATCTGATTGTGGCTCATGTATATGTGGTTATAGCTATGATCTGATTGTGGCTCATGTATCTGTGGTTATAGCTATGCTCTGATTGTGGCTCATGTATATGTGGTTATAGCTATGCTCTGATTTGACTCGTTTATCTGTGGTTACAGCTATGATCTGATTGTGGCTCATGTATCTGTGGTTACAGCTATGATATGATTGTGGCTCATGTATCTGTGGTTATAGCTATGATCTGATTGTGGCTCGTGTATCTGTGGTTATAGCTATGATATGATCGTGGCTCATGTATATGTGGTTATAGATATGAACTGATTGTGGCTCATGTATCTGTGGTTATAGCTATGATATTATTGTGGCTCATGTATCTGTGGTTATAGATATGATCTTACTGTGGCTCGTGTATCTGTGGTTATAGCTATGATCTGATTGTGGCTCATGTATCTGTGGTTATAGCTATGATCTGATTGTGGCTCATGTATCTGTGGTTATAGCTATGCTCTGATTTGACTCATGTATCTGTGATTATAGCTATGATCTGATTGTGGCTCATGTATCTGTGGTTATAGCTATGACCTGATTGTGGCTCATGTATCTGTGGTTATAGCTATGATCTGATTGTGGCTCATGTATATGTGGTTATGGATATGACCTGACTGTGGCTCATGTATCTGTGGTTATAGCTATGGTCTGATTGTGGCTCATGTATCTGTGGTTATAGATATGACCTGATTGTGGCTCATGTATCTGTTGTTATAGCTATGATATGATTGTGGCTCATGTATATGTGGTTATAGCTATGATCTGATTGTGGCTCATGTATCTGTGGTTACAGCTATGATCTGATTGTGGCTCATGTATCTGTGGTTATAGCTATGATCTTATTGTGGCTCATGTATCTGTGGCTATAGCTATGATCTGATTGGCGCGATTGAACTACGGATACTTGCTATATATTTGAACAACAATTGCTGACAAATATTAGCTGTACAAAAGTTTGTATATTACATGTTTTATTTCACCATACACTTCACTAAAACTGATAGGGTGTTCCTCCTTATGTGATTCAACATCTCGCGATTTGAGTTTTCCTCCTTTCACAAGGTCCGCGATGGTTTTGTCGCGCCTTCTCTCAAGGCCCATTATGGCTCTATTGAAGTCTTTATTTTCCACGGGTGAAAGGTCGAGTCCCAGGGTGAAATTACAGGAGCTGACGTATTTATATCATCAGAAAATTCAACTCGTGATTCATTCAATTGTCCATAATACTGAAAAAAAATCTAGTGAAGACTCACGATCGGAAAATATGATAATCTTTCACTAACATTGAGTGTACCAAATGAACTGAAACACGCCATTGTTAACACCAAGTGTGGATTCTAACTCCCTGTGCACGCATAAAACAAATGATCCTCGTGTATTTGTGTTGAACTGTCCGATAGTATTTTTGATGTTCCCTTCGTTTGACAGTATATTACTGGCCCTAAGTATGCGACTCATCGTCGTCGTTCTCTCCCGACCTGTGATTCCATGATAAATTTGATGGCATTTTCTTTAAATGAAGGACCGGCTACTTTCTTCGTGGATGAAATTGTTTCCTTGAGTTTTTCCAGTTGTACTGGTATCGAATTGTATATAAGGTATAAATTTATGAAACCGGTTAAATAATATGAGAATGTCACTCAGCATCAAAGGGAATAATATTTTATTATATGACTATGACTATTCTTCCCTAAATATCACAATTGTTTGACGATCTAATACAATTCGTCGGATCACACTGAGTGAGATTTCCCCGGATCAAATCAGATCACACTCCTACGGAAATTGCCGAGATGTACCGAATTAGCTGTGACGACGAACTATTTATCCTTTAAAAATAGACTATGGTAAGAAAGACACGTCTCGTTGAGGTGGGACAGATTGCCGGATTAAACTCGCTGCCTGCGGCAACTCGTTTGATCCGGCAATCTGTCCACCTCAACTCGGCGTGATACTACGACACGGATCAACACACTGTTGTGAAAAATATCTGGCTGGAGAAGTTTATATCGTATTATCATTATCTCAGGATCAGATGATTGTACAATAGCCGTGTCCAACTAATTCACTAATGGAATAGATCTGCTTATTTGTCGGCTTGTAGCTTTCCCATGCGACAGTCAACGTGCTGTATCGACTTTCAGGAGCTTCAAATGCTTTTCCCTTCCAATTCCTGCACATTTTCAAACACAGAGCTAGTTTTATTCCTCCATATCAGAAGATAATATGTTACAATCATACACAATTATATACATTACATGATATCACATTATAAAATATAAATAATGGCAATTCGTTGTCAATTGTCATAGGAAAGTAGTGTATATGTGAAATTCATCTACACAACACGCAAATAAAGCAGACACAATGTCTAAAAAGTTGTTTCTCGTCACACATCATGATGAGGTGTATTTCCGAGCGTATACATCCACCGAAACAGTATGCTAGAAACGTTCTGTCGGTCATTGAATCTAAGATAATGTAAACTTCAACTGTATAGTTGTCAATAATAAAATACCAGAAAGAGTTTCGCGTTGTCAGTGCGAACTCGGAAGCACAGTCGGTGTACATATGAAACAACTGGTTGGAAAACGCTCGTTGGCAATGGTGACATAGTCAATCGTTGTCATATATCGTTCTGTTAGAATGTTAGCCATCTGAATACTCAAAGCATCACGTCTCGTTGAGGTGGGACAGATTGCCGGATCAAACTCGCTGCCTGCGGCAACTCGTTTGATCCGGCAATCTGTCCACCTCAACTCGGCGTGATACTACGACACGGATCAACACACTGTTGTGAAAATATCTGGCTGGAGAAGTTTAGATCGTATTATCATTATCTCAGGATCAGATGATTGTACAATCGCCGTGTCCAACTAATTCACTAATGGAATAGATCTGCTTATTTGTCGGCTTGTAGCTTTCCCATGCGACAGTCAACGTGCTGTATCGACTTTCAGGAGCTTCAAATGCTTTCCCCTTCCAATTCCTGCAAATTTTCATACACAACCTTTCTAATATTGGAATTGTTTACACATGAATGTAATGAATTCAATATTGAATCTACCGACTTGAGCAGTTCATAATTCTTCATTTATATAGTGAACACATACAAAAGCTAGTCGGTTATTTCGGCAGTTCACGTAAATTGCATGGAGCGAAGTTTGGTTTGCAAACCAGTGATATCACCGCTCATGGCGTTTTTGCCATCTGTACCACTGAACATCAGTAAAGATATATCCAAAAAGGATTTGATCGTCTCGAATAGCGACGCCTTAGCCCTTTGATGACTGGAGCGTCCTGATTTTGTTTATGAAAACCCACGTACAACAGCATTCTCTTATATATGCGAGTCGACCATATGTCACCTCGCATACATAAGAGAACGCAATGGCTTACAAGATCAAGGTAAATAGTTTTGGGCCAATGCATTCTCTTATATATATATATATCTTTATTCCTCTACATACGTTTTTGAGAAATAGGTTGGTCTGCTGCTTTATTCTGCAATATATAGAGCAATATATATATATATATCTCCCAGCTTTCAGAAGAACTCAATGATATCTTGGAAATATCTAGAAATGACCAATTCTTCTTCACAAGTAGTAGTATGTTGTTTTCAAACACAGAATTTCCCGTCGGTTTCTCTCCCGAATAGACTCGGTGTTGCCTAAAGAATCTTCCACTAACAGTTGTTGGACATTCCCTCTTCGCGCCATTCTCCCTATCTCAACACGTTTTGCTGTGGGTTGTGTGTGCATTTTAGATGTACAGTGACCCTTTAATGTCATACCAGGGTTCTCTTTTGGTCAATTCCTTTATATTATGCATTGACTCTAGCGTTTCCATGTTCTGAACATACTTTAAAATTCCAATGGTGTTTAGACATGGAGAAAAAATAAAACTGAACTTTTATTCTCACTTTGACATTGCAGACAGTTCTCTGTCATCAGTTGTCTCATCGCTGCAGTCGGTGGAATTATCCACGGGTACATACGGGTACTTGGTTGTGGACTTCAACAGATGCAGGGCAGGCAGTTGTCTCATCAAAGCATGATGCTGAATTATCGACGGGTACATGGGGTACATGGATGGTGACTTCAACAGATGCAGGTCGTGTAATGTGACTTGATTAGTTTCAAAATTTCTTATTTTATGTTTTCGTGTACTATATATTGGTCTTTCAAAGTCAATTTTCTGTGCAGTATATTTAACACAAAACATTCTGAATTGACTAGCCGGTGTGATCAGTCCCTTTTGAAGAATATGTGGCGGCTTTTTATTGTGGCTAAGCCATGTTGTGCGGGCTCTCCCCATGCTACAACTTAAACCTTCGTTGTTATAAATCTACAACAATTGAAAATGTTCGGCACTGAAACTTTTAATATAGTTCGTAAACAAAGAGAAATCACGGAATAATTAAAATAATCTAAACAACCATCACTGAGTAAAATAGAGTTCCACTGAGCTATGTGGGTAATATTTTCTCCAGTAAATTTGTGGCTCCATTAATTAGAAGATATATAGAGGATCTCTAATGAGTCGAAATTATTTACGAAATTTATTAACCGAGTGCACTAAATTCGATTCGAGCCTAGCTTTACAGTGCCTCGAATCGTATGTAATGGACGAGGTTAATAAATTTCATATAGAATTGCGACAAATTTGAGATCCATTTTATTTATTTTTTCGTTTTGCCGCCCAAAACGATTAATGGTATGAAAAGAGTGCTGGAACCATCCCTGTTAATCTGATGTTTCTTTAACCGTGAGTTTGTATTTTAATATGTATGTTAGATGAATGCATATCGTTGACTATTCACGTGGTACACCGTGGAGGTTCAGATGAATCTAATGGCGCAAACGATGCGGGTAATATAATGAGTAGAGAAAACAACGGCGAAAATTCACGCAAGCAACAAAGCAGCCGTTTTTCCACATCGACGCGTATTGTAATAAAATGGTTTCTCCTCACGACAGAGAGTTCCCCGCTCAAAACATCTTATGAGAACAAACAGTTTTTAACCATAATTCCATTTCAATTATTGAAAAATATTGATGAATTGGCGCAAATTGATTGTCGTGTTTCACGCATCAACAGAGGAAAACTTCCACACAAAGAACCGTATTATTTCAACCATATGGTAGATTTTTCATCAGGTAGAGAGAGAACTCTCGTCTAGTTAAGCTTGAATACTAAGATATATAGAGGGAACGTATTTCAGCCGGAAATGGCTCATTTTAAACTACATGAATGTGTACATATATACGCTGTCTACGTATATAATCTGGATTTGGGGATACGATAAATAAATGAAATATACTACATGTAGTTTTTTGTTTTCAATTTATAAATTTCTCACTTGATGGAGAAATTCTTCTTTATTTTCCCATAACAGGAATAGACTAACAGGAATAGACTAACAGGAATAGACTAACAGGAATAGACTAACAGTGAAAGCTTGCTGTTGTTTCGGGACCATATATTTCTAAATTCTTTGCATTGAATAATTCTGTTTTATATAAAGCCTCTGCAATAATAATTTAAGATATGTATCGACATATTTTAAACGCATTGAAGTTATATATATTATATTAAAAATGAACATGATCCCCTTTCTCTATACAGGGCTCAGTTTGTAACGACAAATAGGTTTCGTTGTAATATTTATCCCGGTATGGCAAAAATATATAGAGAGTGATTCGTGTGAAGATTGAACAATTGCTAATGATTTTTTTACCCAAATTTCGGCACGTCTTCTAAATGTACATAGCGTTTGTATAAAGTATGTATATAATTGTGCTATGTACTTTCCGTTCCTGTCAATTTAGTTTTTCCTGAATTAGTCCTTATCTCGTGGTTTGGGGTTATAAGTCACACACGTTCCTAAAGACAGGCAAATGTCACCCATGCAGGTTCGCCGGAACTTGTACAAGTGACACGGTTGAATCAAGTCTCGTCCTGTTGATGTGATTTGAATACTTTTCGTGTGGTTCAATCTCTCTGATACAATGATGGTTTTATTATACAGATATATATTGAAATTTAACGATATAACCTGCGTGTATGTTATCCAGTTCAGTGTGATGGGATAACGACCAATTCCAGTCAATTTTACTTTTGTCAGACCGTGACAAACAGTGAGTAGCCACGATGTTTAATGTTAGGATTGAACAGTGTGAGTCGCTTTAATTCCAGTTTAAAAGAGATGACCCCTGGCGTACCGGCAAATATTGCATGACAACAGTGAGTCAAAGAAGTAAAATGCAAATAAGTGGGCTTAATTTGCGCTGATAATAAATCATTTATCGATGCTGTGAATAGGATATCATACCTCACGCCAAGGAAAATCTGTTCCTCTCGACAACCGTTTGTAAATAGATGGAACTGTTGTCCATATTCCAACGTGCATTCTCAAGCAGATTTCTATTGTGCATTCGCAAGCAGATTTTTTAGTAATGCTATATATATATATATATATATATATATATATATATATATATATATATATATATATATCTGAGAACGTATACGCACATGAAGGCTCGTTGCTCGTAAAATGGTTGATCTGATAACTGAAATAAATTGGCCCTACGTACGCAGCAAGATATGCCCATACACCTAAATATGTCATTATTGAACACAAGTACATACATTTACACACCTAAATATTTTGTTCAATTGAAATAATCTCACACTGGACATATATATAGCGGCGATCAAACAATGATATAATTTCCGAAATCATACGTCTAGACCAAAATGTTAATCACTTATTTTCCATTTCTGGTATAAAATTTACCTCATTACTATTATTAACCCGTATCCGCGTTTCGTATGGTTTGAAAAAAACCGAAACGAATTGACATGAGTATAATAACTGTGTTCCACACAATAATTAGCCGATCGCTCTTTATTTACAACACCATGAGGAAGTAGCAATAACTGATCCTCGTTCTTACACGGTGCAGAATAAAATGATTATGTTTCTGTTTGTGCACGTGGGAATTCGAGAAGTCTGTTCACAATAGCGAGTTTGTGTTACCTGTCCGACGGGAACGGGTACGGGTAAATCGGTGAACATCGTCACGATAACTTTGGTACTTTCAATGCAGCGCATAAAGCGACAGCGATTTGGAACGGGTAGATGTGTCACATTGACCAGTAAACTTTCACTACGATTTTCTCACCCAAAGATTCATGAATTCAATGAAATTCTAGTCAGCTATGTGTTAACCTATTTATTGAATATTTCATGGACAAATACCATGGATAATGTTGTCATTTAAACCCATGTTTTATGTTCAAATTCTCGAGGCGGCTTCTAGCACTTAGATACACACGGAAGGTCGATCTTTTCACAAACAACTTTGTTCACTGCATTAATGACAGGTTTTGTTAATAGAGTGAGTAGATGGTGCTATAGACACACTCTCGACTCATTACAGGGACGTGGCTATAAATGGTCTCCGAGTTAGGAAAGGTGCCCACCATCGAATTTCTAACTACACCCCTTGAACCATATCAAATTCACATGTTTGCGCGTAATTCCATTTGTAGCCCCCCCCCCCCCCCCCCCGCTGGGCTTTGATTTTTCCCCAACTGGTTCCTCACAACCGCTTGATTAGTAGCATATTCTAAGTGAATCAGTAATATTTTTGTCACTGGCCGGGGTGGGCATATATATAATCCACTGGGCCGACCATGCAGTACACAAAAATGTGGAGACCTGAGCCTGAAAAATCCGAATATCTTAATAGCTAGTGGTCTAACGCCATGCAAATTCACCCCCGATTTTTGTTTCTTAAATTAATTATCAGTTTCTGACTGACCACTGGGGAGGGACCGGGACACACCCGATCGACCATGGTTCGGCACGGTGTGAGAACTTTTTGAAATTTGATCATGGAATTTGCTAAATCCTAGCATCCAGAATGGCATCAAGCTTTCCAATTGTTGGAAATTTTTAGACCTGACACCCCCCACAAAGGTTGGAAAATTTCCAAAAGTTTCTGATAACCATTTCAGTCCAAATTGTTTACCAAAAAAAACAAAGGAAAATATGCAAATGTTGGTCTAAAAACTACAAATTATCCATTAATATATTGTTGAAAATCAAACTTCGAGAACAATTTCAACCTATTGTTGGTGTGCAGGCGTTTATTTTCCCTTTGCATGCATGGATCAGATCCGGGTTTATTTTCCCTCTTCATGCATGATCAGATCCGCGTTTATTTCCCCTCTGCATGCATGGATCAGATCCGCGTTTATTTTCCCTCTGCCTGCATGGATCAGATCGGCCTTTATTTTCCCTCTGCCTGCATGGATCAGATCCGCGTTTATTTTCCCTCTGCATGCATGGATCAGATCCGGGTTTATTTTCCATCTGCATGCATGGATCAGATCGGCGTTTATTTCCCCTCTGTATGCATGGATCTGATCCGCGTTTATTTTCCCTCTGCCTGCATGGATCAGATCGGCCTTTATTTTCCCTCTTCCTGCATGGATCTGATCCGCGTTTATTTTCCCTCTGCCTGCATGGATCAGATCGGCCTTTATTTTCCCTCTGCCTGCATGGATCTGATCCGCGTTTATTTTCCCTCTGCCTGCATGGATCAGATCGGCCTTTATTTTCCCTCTGCCTGCATGGATCAGATCCGGGTTTATTTTCCATCTGCATGCGGGGATCAGATCGGCGTTTATTTTCCCTCTGTATGCATGGATCTGATCCGCGTTTATTTCCCCTCTGCATGCATGGATAAGATCGGCGTTTATTTTCCCTCTGCCTGCATGGATCAGATCCGGGTTTATTTTCCCTCTGCCTGCATGGATCAGATCCGCGTTTATTTCCCCTCTGCATGCATGGATCAGATCGGCGTTTATTTTCCCTCTGCCTGCATGGATCAGATCCGGGTTTATTTTCCCTCTGCCTGCATGGATCAGATCCGCGTTTATTTTCCCTCTGCATGCATGGATCAGATCGGCGTTTATTTCCCCTCTGCATGCATGGATCAGATCCGCGTTTATTTTTCCCTCTGCATGCATGGATCAGATCCGGTTTTATTTCACCTCTGCATGCATGGATCAGATCCGGTTTTATTTTCCCTCTGCATGCATGGATCAGATCGGCGTTTATGTTCCCTCTGCATGCATGGATCAGGTCGGCGCTTATTTTCCCTCTGCATGCATGGACCAGATCCGCGTTTATTGGGGTCAGAACCAGCTTCGTCATCGATGGGATCTTTTTATGCTAGTTTCGGGTAATTATCTACGAAAGCACATTAGGGCCATCCGAAACACCACCGCACCCCTAAATATACAAATACACAGCTCGTTATAACGACTTGTAAGACAGTTGCTAACCGGAAGTCAGGACCTGGTGTCAATTTCACAAAAAAATCATGCACGCCACCGGAATTTGGCTCATCGCTATAGAACAAAATTACATGACGTCATCATTCACCTGCGGCTAAGGCCTAAGCACCAACGCGCGAAGCGCGCGCTAGTGGTTGCTATAAGTACGGACTATAATAATATATGGTCTGAAACGACTTGCAGACAGGAAGAATTGTATCGCTTTTCAGCAGAAACTCTCTTTATATGATCACATCTGAAAGAAATCTAAAGATCTTTTCTGTTACCAGCTCTCGACGAAAGGGCTTTTTTCTTCTGGAAGTCATTTTCGATGTTCATATGAAACCACTGTGGACTCATTATCACATTAAGTGCCGTTAATTATAGTGATTAAATTTAGTCCTTAAATGTCTAATACCTCATACATTTCGTTCGATTCCTACATATTACGAATATAATTATTTATAATATAATATATTTACATGTATAGCCCTGTTTTGATCCAGTGGATGCGATAAAGGCAAGTAGATGCTATGCTTAAAATGGGAGAGTACACTAAATCCGACCATTTATGGGACCATCTCCTTTTATACTCAACAGAATATATGCAATGGCTTAGTGCAAAATACACTCGTGTGCTCTGTGAACGATGCAAATGACATGGTAATTAAAATGAAATTATGATCGAGTCATAAACTTATTTTCATTATAATTAACATGTTGTTGAGTATAAAACGGAGATGGTCCCAGAAATGGCCGGATTTAGTGTACAGCACCCCTTTAATTTGCGGTATGCATAGTATATGTCGCTTTAAGAGGAGCAACCTGTGTATCAAGACCAACATTTTATCAGCCGTCAACTCTTGCTCGATATATAGCCACCTGATATATTACTTATGGCACCAGAAAGCTGACGTGGAGACGAGAAGCATTTAGAATGCACAATCGTTCTGATGAAAGAGAACATGGCGTGACGAAGCCCATGATCTCAGCCCCGCGGAGCTCGCTCGAACCCTTGGTGTATTTCGTTTATTCTCTATAATTTCTTTTATACCAGAAAACGGGTTATAAAGTCCTTCAATCAATTAATTATAAATGAAAAAGCGGCTTAAATTAGCAAATTTCACCGGAAGAATAAGTTTGCGTGATCAGGTAAAGTGAAGCAGACGACTTACTGGAAACTTATCTCGTTTGTCATGCGCACTAGTCACATTCGGAATAGGCTCGCTATGTTATTTAATTAAGTCGTTTACCGGAATATAGGCACTGGCCATTGTTTCCAGTCCCCTGTGTAAAGATATTTCCTTGCATCTTAGGGGTTTCGTTCCGAGGCATATTCCAAGTTTTAAATATTTATGTTTTTCTTAATTACGTTATTACAATTGGTTATTGATGTTAGAGTACGGTTTGTTTTCCTCACGCAATTTGATAGATGATAAAACGCTGTAAATGAACGCTTTTACTTTCTATTTGCCTGTGTCGTGGAATAATCCCCGCAGAGTGTCCACGGGCACATGCCGAGTGCAACCAGTTCCACAAATAGGGCGCCTAAGCTAGCAGTTGTTGGTAACCTGTAGTTGGAAAACTTAACACAGGCACGATAACAGTTGCTTGAATAATGCATTATGCATGCATTTACGTTATCTGTAGCATAATTGTGTTCATATATACGGAGTTGGAGCCAGCAAAAGTTTATCTTGGCAACCTCTGTACGTATAAATGCCACATGTGATCAGAACTGTATAACGCTTTTACGCCTGTTACTTGTTCTGAAGGGGTCACTCAACAACAAAGCTGCAGAAGGGTATACAGATTTTGAAATCTTGTTCGAAATGGTGTCTTGTTTTCGCTTCTGCCACGATTTCTGTTAAGAAAATAATTGTTTAAAGTTCCAATGGAAATTAAAATGAACTAAAAACAAACTGCTGATGGGCGCCATACTTTCAGTAACACTATATTGCATGACGTAACTCTTGTCAGCACTGACGACAAACCTTGTATAACCTTCAGCACATTTTCAAAACATGTGTACCGTTCAAAACTTTTATGTGAGAGTTACCCCTCAAGCATTAGTGGTCCTAAATATGACATTATCACTAGTGTTTATTTATAAAGGCACCCATGTCCCGCCAGTTGTAGTTGTTAAAGGTTCACAGTTCGGTGAAAATGTGATAGGGGCATAAAGGATTGTCAAATTTCCCATTGTATCTTCAAATTTGATTCAAAATGTGATATTGTATCACCGTGGTTGATACAATAATTTAAAACAAACGAACAGCAACTTCACATTCCCAATATCCAGTTTGTTGTGTGATTAGACGAACCCGGGTGCCTTTTTCTCCCACACCCTATACACATTTTAACACAGGCAGCAGCCCGTGTGAGATAGCTATGTGATATTTTCCTACATCACACCTGACTGCTTCTCACCCACCCAAGTGACTGATTTACATACTTAATTAAGAGCCGGAACTGTTTCAACGAGTCATCAGCTTGTCTTGTGTAAACTAAAAAAAAATCGTCATCCAACAGTAACACGGTTGTTTCAAGTCAGTAAATACGGACGAATTCCTGGACGCTAATGAAAATGGATATGTATGTCTCTAACTGGTCACGGTTAAACAGAAAGAACATTCAAATAAGTCCACTTGCAACTGCAGAAGAGTTGAATATAATGCACTACAAAAGACTATGGGTATGAACACATTTGATCAAACGGAAGGCCAATTCTCCAAAGAGAAACAACGTACATTACTTTTACATTTTGCAAACAATGCTGAGACACTTCGCAAATGATGAACGAAATATAGTTCTATTTCTTGTGAATGCTTTAATGACTCAATCATGAATAAACATGAAATACACCACCTTTGACAAATTGTTATCGTTGCAATAAATCGTCGTAATCGTCAAACTAACCTTTTTTGTCATATAAACAGAAACATGTCCACCTTTACCATGCTAGGGACATTTCCCATGGCAAACCCTGTTAGCCTATTTGTGAAGACTTCATATCAATAAGCGCGTCGATTTCACTAGTCATGTATATTTCACTCAAGCGTATTATCTCTGCCAGCGGCGGTAACGCGCTTTGGTTTTTCAGTATGTATCTTTGGTGGGTATATGTGGAAATCATCCACGATAATCACGAATATCGCATCATATTTCACCCCAGTTGTACCTACTGAAATGTGTCCCCGACTGGTAGAACACGAACAATCGGAATGCGACTCTTGGTTTGGGATAAAAATGATCCATGATGACCTGCGATGTGGGTATATATGGAAAAATATCACCATCTGGGCCAGATATTTGGTCCGGACACTCGGCTTGTCATAAACCATGCAGTGTTTCTCGTGAATATCTCAACACATCTATCTCGAAGCTTCGGGAATTGGACCGAGACCACAATAATCGGATCCTTTCGATCCTGACAACTGCTACAGTCGAACCTTTCTCATGCTGACTTAAATGGGTACTGTACACTAAATCCGGCCATTTATGGGACCATCGTCTTTTATGGTAATAACATGGTATTTATAATGAAGATGAATTTATGACTCCAGCCATAAATTCATTTTCATTATAATTACCATGTTGTTTGTATCGTTTATAAGGTATAATGAGTGTATTTTGCACTCATCCATGGCTCAAATTCATTCATTTGTTGCATATGTTGAGTACAAAAGGAGATGGTCCCAGAAATGGCTGGATTTAGTGTACAGTACCCCTTTAAGTTGGGAAGTTCCTGAACACCACTAAACGTGAGCTGAGTGAGCAATATTGCTTTAATTACAAGCTGCGTGTAATGAAGTAGTAATCGTTTCACTGTTAAATGTGACTGCAGTAAATCAACCAGTCTAACTAATAGATGTGAATGGTACACGTATACATTTACATGGCTATAAAAGAGCCAACGCATTGAAGCTAGCCGACCTGTTTAAAAGAGCGGCAATAAACGAAAGCTCACAAATCTTGCGCTATTTATCAAGATAGCCCATTCAATAACGCTGAACTCCTGAGGTAACAAAAACCCTCTGATTACTGACCACATAACCCATATAAGCGAGTTGCCAATCTCGACCGGAAGCGCCGCCATTTTAATATGACGTATTTGTCCCTCATGTTTTTCCAGCGTCGTTATCTTGTTTTCGATTCGCGATGCCTGCGTTTCTGTTAGATCTTATTTGTCTCTGCGATAACAATGGTCCCTGTGGGTTGACAATAATTTTGTGGTTATTTTAATCTATAGTACACAGGTTTTTTTTAGACAGGAATACAATAATAACTATTTATTATGTTGAGATGCCTTTGTATTTCAAGCCTATATACGGTAGCAAAATGTACGATTGTCGTGCATGTGCTGAATATATTTCTCTCGATCACTCTTTCTTATAGAATATAGGAATGGTCGACAACTATTAGACCATGTCGTTAATTTCTACTCTGGCTACGCACGTAGCATTGGGAACTTTGTTATGTTCTGACGGGGAACTTCATAGTTATTTTAGCATTCAACAAACGAAGCAGGGAATATATTTCTTTGTTAATGTACATGTTCCTTGATAATTTTTTCACAGTAGGGACCATCGTACATCGTACCCGGAATAACATGAACACGTACCCATTATTTGAAGTTGTGGATTATGATCTATATACAGATATAATCAGAGTAGCGATTCGTGGCATGGATTTTACCAGACACAAGGTGGGGTTGGATGAATATGCATGGGTGTGTCGGGGCCGGAAAATGAGTAATGAATTGTTTGTCCTACACTGAAATTTACTCACATAATGTGAGTCACATTGTCCTTTATTAATCTTATATAGACTCATATACAATTTAGAACACATTTAACTCCACGCGGGCCGGGGTATACATATCGTCTGAGGTTCCAATATATAGCGGTATGAATATATGCAAGCACTCTGCCAAACATGACTCAAAGTTGTCAATTTTGTGCTTGCTATATCACTTGAGAAAGTGCGTTTGCCTATACATACATGTTTGTGTTATTTCGTTAGTGCACTGCCACTGTTAAGAACGCGGGCTAACCGTTATACACGACTATATAAAGCAATATGAAATTGACATTATCGTGTCTATGTATATGTATGTTGTTGTCAGTCATTGGACTCAATGAGAACACACAAAAAATTTAAATTATATTTTGTAACACACTTATCATAGTAAGATTACAGTTAGGTCAAGTATGGTATGGACGGTGATGCTGCATGACAATGTGACAAACCTGTTTTGGGGTTAGTTGGAGAGTTTACCTCATTAAAACTCAATATTGTACAGCATTCATGGGAAAATTATCGGGCAGATCTAAAATTCAAACATGAGTCAGTATAAGTGAAGGTTTTGTTGAGTAAGTTGTGGCGGCGAATGAAGGAGTCAAATTAATACCTCTATAATGAATAGATATATAGCTTACCCAACTAAATTGTTCTTACATATTTTTAACTTGTGATATAATTTGTTTTTTTAATTAATAATAAAAGTATGACCTGACTCAGTTATCATTGTCATTGAACCTTATGGGCATAATATGGCTCTCACAAAAAGGTGCTGAATTAGTGTACACAGGTTTTGAAAATGTCCTTTATTGTTCTTATATAGACTCATATATCTATATCATTTAGAACACATTTATAACTCCATGTGGGTCCTTTATTAGTTCTCGGTACACATTTTTTTAAAATCTCGTTCTAAATGACGTTTAGTTTTCATGACCGTCATGAGTTCTGTTAGAGAATAATTGTTTACGTTCCAATGATCATTGAAATCAATTGAAAACAATTGACTGAATAGAAAATGGCTGCCAGACTTTCAGAAACACAGTTTAATGAACGGTGTTAGTGCCGACCAGAAACCCTGTGTACCCTTGTGTACCTTTCAGCACATTTACAAACCATGTGTACCCATTCTGAACTCCTCGACCTGTGACCCCTGCGGGCACCGGGCGGTGACGGAATCTGACGAGGTTTGCCGAATGCATGTGTACCTTTCAGCAGCTTATTTGGTGAGAGTGACCCTTCAGCCATAATATGGCTTTAGCCCCGTAAAATTGTTATCCCATGCAGTGTGAGTGACAGACGTATATACGGTACTATATAATACAGACGGAGTAATTATAATTTTAATGCAAAATGTAAACATGGGGTTTAATCCATGTAGTGCCAACTCGTCCTTCCAGACACCAAACCATAGTTTATAGCCGCATACTGACTGGCCCTGGACTTCCAATCAGTCACCACACCACAATACACACAATATTACTTAATTCACACCCACGGAATGAATCTGATGTGAATTCCATTGGCAATTTCGAGTTATATCTGCCAGAATGCTTGTATTTGTACCACTATTAGATCCTAAGACCATGTATAGACCCCCCCCCCGACATGCAGTTAAATATGCTCTAAATGATATGTGTATATTCATTATATATTCCATATACGGTTAATAAAGGACAGCATGAGTAAATTTCAGCGTAAAAACTAAATTGCATCACTCACCTTTTCCGGCCCTGACACACCCACCCACCATCTTGTGTCTGGAGAAAAACAATCCGCAGACCCACCCCCCCCCCTCTTGTCAGGGAGGTTATATATTTGGCTAGATCACTGCATGTCATGAATCTCTACTCTGACTACATCCGTATAGAGATCATAATTCACCAGTTCAAATCACGTTCATGTTCTAGCTGCCCGGGAAGTTTATAACATTGACAAAAACATTGCAATAATATATTTATCAGGTAATACATGTTCCTCGGTAATAATAATGTACCGGTATTCTACAGTAACTATATGTCCCAGCTCGAGATTGCATGCATGAACTATGTCAAATTGTTGAGCCAAGTGCCCAAGTCTGATGTGCACCCCTTGCAGTCGTGGAATTTCTTCCGGCTAATCAATGCAATGTTTATTGCGATATCGACTCACAAACGTGGCAAACAAATCATGTAATCTGAAATTGATACCATGGTCCCTACTGTGAAATAGATCATCATGGAACAGGTATACTAACAAAGACATATATTCCCTGCTTTGTGTGTTGAATGCTATGAAGTTCCCCACCAGAACATAACAAAGTTCCCATATTTTAAACGGGTGGAATATATAATCTCTACGTGCGTAGCCAGAGTAGAAATTAACGACATGGTCTAATAGTTGTCGACCATTCCTATATTCTATAAGAGAGAGATAGGGAGAAATATATTCAGCACATGCACGACAATCGTACATTATACTACAGTATATATTAGTTATTATTATATTCCTGTCTAAAAAAAACCATTGTACTCTGTTGTACTATAGATTAAAATAACCACCAAATTATTGTTAACATACAGGGACCAGAGACAAATAAGATCTAACAGAAACGCAGGCATCGCGAATCGAAAACAAGATAACGACGCTGGAAAAACATGAGGGACAAATACGTCATATCAAAATGGCGGCGCTTCCGGTCGAGATTGGCAACTCGCTTATTGGCGTGTGCATGTGTTTACTTTAAAATAGTTTTCACAATTTTGAAATTGTAACTTTGTGTATATTGCACTCTATATAATCACTATATCATTAAATTAAATATACCCATTAGCATGTATTGCTGGATGTCATTAAGTCGCCATCTTACGTGTGGATACTTATTTCTTGTGTGATGACAATTGCAATTCCCATGAACATAAAGCGAATGCGATTGTAACGGCATCAGATCACCAGATCTTAAATTATAAAAGGACACCCGCATTGAGTAGGGTTGTTCGATGGTCATGCATCCATTGTGCCGCTGACCACCACATTATTGAAATGAACCTCAACTTGGATTCTGCAAATCCGCATATGGTTTGAGTCAAACAGGACGTATAGAAGATTTAATTTGTTTTCAGAAATAAAAAAAAAGTACAGAACGATAACGTGAAAGCTGAATGATAAGTGAATTAGCTCCCTTTGGCGGTGTGTTCGATCGTCTTTAAGATTCTCGGAATCTGTCTTCATGATTCGTTAAATTTCTCCGAGCTTCGGGAATTCGACCGAGACATCACTAATATGATCCTCTCGATCCTGACATCTCCCGCAGCCAAGCGTTTCTCGTGTTGACTTAAATTGGGTTTCGCATAATGGCCGACGATAGTGCTATATTTATCATATTAGAAACGCGTTGAAGTTTTTGTTCAGACGCCCATTCCTAATTACGATAACTTAATCAAATCCGAAATGGCTGAATGTGCGTAATTAAGCGAGACTTTGCGAGAATGGGGCTATAAAAGCTTATTGGCAACTCGAACCATTCGATTTCGTTTCCCCGGGTTTCGTCTCTAGACCAGTAATCGCTCAATCCTTGTTTTCCGATCATTAAATTTGCGCCTTTGTCGACTTATGAAAAGAGCGATAGGTTGTGAGTGATAGAATTAGAGTACTCTTATATAGGCAAACAGTGGAATTAGATGGCACTAACCCTTCTCTCCCATTCATATCGGAGCTTTAGAAATGAAGTAATTCATGACGTACAGCTGTATGTCTATCATCCTTTTAGCCACTGGGCCATACCACGGCGTAGTCGTTTGCCGTTGTCTCTGTTCTTTGGTGTATACACATAATATACATGTACCATTTACTGTGTATAAGTATTGTACAATTATGATCTCGAGTGTTGCTTAACCTTTCGTGACAGGAGCTGCGCTGGTGCAACATTAAAGAAGATGTGTCAGTGCATTCTCTTATATATGCGAGTCTCCCTATAACATATATGAGAATGCACTGGCTTACAAGGTCAAGGTAAATATTGTTAGGCTAATTTTGGGAGACTCGCATATATAAGAGAATGCATTGGCACATGATTTTAACAATGCTGAGTCTATAAAATATATATAGCAATATGATAATTTGTTAAATGTCTATTAAAGTGGAACGAACGAGGAAGCGTGTCAAAACAATACAGGATTATGAAACATCAGTCGTTGACGCGTATCCCACCGCTCCGTCGTGTGAACGGTAAATAGAACTTAATTCTGATAACGGCTATGGCGCATGCGTGTGGTCAAGGCCTAAGGCAGGCTAAGGGACATAATTATGTTGTATCTGAGAATTCACCATGATAATACCAAAGTAATGCGAGGGTTTATACGTTGATTCTACTAGGGTGTTTCAAATACACGCTGGTAAACCAGTGTAAATCACGGTTTACATGGGTTGACTGGTGTGAATTGAGAATTCACAATGATACTGCCAAAGTAATTTGAGGCTTTACACTGTGTTTCAAAAACACATTAGAAAAACCAATGTATACCTGAACAAACCAGAGTAAATTATTACTTTACCACAGTAATACAGATGTAATATGGGACTTGCATAGTTTTGCCAATGTGTTTCAGAATGAACTAGTCTAAGTCACACCTTGAGCTGGTAAAAAGCCTGGTAACTTCTTAATTTACCATATAGGGTGCTGTTCTCCAGCTACTATTGTCTCGCCATCGTAAATACTGATTTTACAAGGCTTTTGTTTATCGAGTTTATCAGGATATAGCATAGCTGCATGTCCCATTACTAAAGGGCGCTATCTTTGAAGCAATGTGTTAATCCAGAAGTTGTCTAAAAGCTACCATGGTATACCGGGGTAAAACTACTATGGTATACTAAATGACCAGGGTGCAACACGTGACTGAAATCACCATGGTTGAAATGCAAGGCTGATATCACCAATGTGAAAATACAATGATGAAATCGCCAGGATAAATATACCATGCAGGGTGAAAATGTTAAGCTAAAATCACCATGGTGAACAATCCACGGTGAAATTACAAGACTGAGATATCGCCAAATTCAAGTAGCGGAGGAACAATTACAGGGTGAATTAAGGTGAAACACCTGGGTGACATTGTAAGCTGCTGATTCCGGAGGAAAAAAACCGGGTGAATTTTTGTAAAACTACCAGGGTTAATGTACATGGGATCAAATGCTCTGTGGTGAAATATTACTAGGGTTATGCCGTGGTCATTTTAACAAATTTACCAGGGTGAATTGTTTATATGGGATGTACAACACACACTCACAAGACCCATCCCATAACGTTCAAGTTTATATCGATGAGACACGATGCATCATCTCGCATTGTTCCGGTCAGTCTCCCATTGTTCCGGTCAGTCTCGCATTGTTCCGATCAGTCTCCCATTGTTCCGATCAGTCTCCCATTGTTCATACCAGTCTCACATTGTTCCGGTCAGCCTCGCGTTGTTCCGATCAGTCTCCCATTGTTCCGATCAGTCTCCCATGTTCCGGACAGTATCCGGTATGTCTCACCGATGCCTTCCAGATGTGTGTTACTACATACCTAAAAACGACTAAATGGGTGCAGGTACAGCATTAAATATCACATGAACGATATTAATGTCCTTCGCTTCTGGAATTATATTGTCAATGACGCTGTATCTCAACTTGGATAGGGACTAAATTTAAAATGCTATGTATTGCAGCTAAGTGAGGATTAGGAATAATGAAAGTTAAAGCATGCAATACAATTATGGGATTAAAACTAGAGGTCAGATGAACACCGTTGGTTGGAGGGCGTGCCGAATGATTTAGTCATACATAAAGTATAATCCAAGATGGCATCGTCGGCAATGTTTTTGATCGAAAAAATTTCAAATTTGATAGCGATCTTCTAAGGTCACCCCGAAGATATGTATGCAGTTTGGAATCAAACGGACGTAAAATGTTGGTTTTTGGGAGTGCAGACGGATTTAGTCATGGGAAGAGTAACATCCCAGATGACTGCTACGGCCATGTTATTGAACGAAACCAGTTCAAATTCGATAACTCCCATCAAGAAGTGATCATAAACATTAGTGCAAATTTTCTAAATATTTATCCAATAAATGTGGCCTGCGTGGTGTGGCGATTGATTCAAATATGAAATACAAGATGGCCGCTTAAATTCAATAGCTTAATATATTCATATGAAGTTTGGGAGTAATCAGATGAAAATGTTGCGTGTGCATGCCAATGAATTTAAGTCACACAAAGAGTAATAACCATTTGGCTGCCGGTGGCCATGTTTTTCATCGAAAATCTTTCAAATTCGATAGAGGTGATCATAAACATGCATGTACAATTTTAAAACATTTCGTCGATAAACGTGGGCTGCATTGTGTGCCGATAGATTCAAATGGAGTTTAAATGACTGCTGACGCCAATGTATTTCAACAATATTCGCAAAATTGTATAGCTCCAATCTAGAGGTCACCACAACAATCCCTATAAAGTTTGCTGATGGTTGGATGAGGAATGTGGCCTGTAGTGTGTACCAAAGGAAATTGTTGAGTGCCTAACGCACGCACGGGTGGATGGATGGTGAACGCCAACCCATTGCAATAGCTCAAACTTGAAGTTAAGCTAAAATGAGCGCTTCTATCCTAGCCATGGATACTGGCCTTGCTCGTAAGTTGTCATTTACAGTAGCAGTACGGTCAGCGATTACAATCACACAGCTATCATCCAATGAGTGCTGTTCATCGAATTAAGATGTACATGTAGTATAAGAATCAATTATAGCGTGGCCATATCCCAATTTTGTTCATACTATAACTCAACCCCAACGATTATGAGCTTTGCTATAACCAATCCACGTTTTTGGTAACAAAGATACCCCAAATGAAGGACGAGAATCTTCAGTCCTAGCCCGTACAAACAATTGTAAGATTTTCATGGTTCGAACCACATAAAACAAAATGCACATACTTTGTAATAAAAAATGTGCATTAATTCATCCATATTCAACGAAATGTCCACGAAGTTGTCACGCAAATATACCAAAATGTAGCATAAATTTAACCAGCACCTGAGAACCAGCCAACCACCCACGACAGATCATCGGATGGTAAACAATACAGAAAATGCCCGTTGCAAACGAGAATGTTGCGGGGAACGAGGTCATTGGGACAGACCGATTGCCAGATTGTCACGAGGACAGTGTAACAGCGTGTGAACTTATACCTTTTCTATACTGAATAGATTCTCCCACCAAGTTAAAGAGTGGATATCGGAATGGTGTATTATTGATTTGTAGGGATGTAGCCTACCGGTAATCTTTGTTTTTATGTATTTAGATAATTTATGAAAACTATATAATTATATACAGTGATGTCACTCAATCATTTATGTAAGCATTGCAAACCAACCATTTTAATAACTATAGTGAGATCACATGTTGGGGTGGGCTGGGTCATTGCATACTAACCATTCATTCTCCTTGCAACACCATACAGTCTATCGATCAGTTTTTATAAACGATGTAACATAAACATGCATTCGTCTGTCAAAAGCATCATATATAATGGCATTTAATGCCAGTTTGTGAGTACAGACATATCATTAAAAACAGCACATATGTTGGATTGGTAGGTGATTCCAGTTCTTGTATTGATGGTAACTGTTTTTTATATCAAGTTTGTTTTGATTGCCTTATGGAGCTAACGCTTTTGTCAAAGTACCATACTCTTCCTGACATTTCAACAGCATATCGCCTCTCAAAGCATTGATCGTTTTTCTATAAGTTCGGCTTACTAATTCGTTCCAAAAAGCTTAAAAAAAGATAACTCAATGTGGTCTAATTTTGTTTTATAAATATAGCATTTTAATATAATTAAAATCATGTTCTTTTGTATTGGCTTTGTATTGGCGAAACGCCGAATAATTTGTTAAATTTTGTAAGTTGGATATCTAGTATGTTGGTTGATTGATTGATTAATTGGGGTTTAGTGTCGCTTTCAGCAGCTAAGGCCATATCATGACATTGCCAGTTTTAGTGGTGGAAGAAATCCCCACACATACGGCCAATCTAACAGTTATTTAAATGGCTGATAAACTCGTCGACCATGCGCGGCAAACCACTTTAACTGGCCATCGGCGAGTAATTTGCAACTCCACCAGATAGAAATTTCGAGTTACAAAGTCCACGATGGAAACATATGGATTTGAACCCTCATCGCCAGCGCAGGAGGGTCAGACGGATTTGAGTTGTACTCCTAACCGACTGAGCCACCGAGGCCCCCTCTAGTATATTGTGGTTCATCCATTATTGTACTGTTCTTTAAAAATAACTTGATACTATAGGACAGTCTAAACAATGTAGATATTGAGTCTATCATTTGATATATAATATAGTCACTATCGTTAGTAATTCTCAACTTATGGAGTAATTGTTTGGTCGCCAAAATGCTGCTATTTATGCAGCTTTGTGCCGAACTGTAACCATCGCAACCTGGTGTCAGATAGTGATTTTAATGGCAGTGAGAATGTAAATGCCCATGGTATTTGAACATTGTTATGTCCAAGTTATAATGTCCGTTACTGTATTGAGGAAGGTTTTTGTTGTTTTAACCGATATGAGAATGTATTAACAATATGTGCAACCCCCATTACTTTCTAGAATCAATGACAACTGCCCGGAAATCAGGGGTCTTGATTTGTTTGATAGTCTTTGGTCAAGCAGGTGTGACAGCTTGATGAATTGTTTGTTGATGATATGGATTGTAATGGAGTTTGTCGATATGTGACCCGCCATATCCAATCCAGTCGGAAGTCGGGATTTTTTTTATCCTGTGCCAATGCATTCTCTTATATATGCGAGTCGACCATATGTCGCCTCGCATATATAAGAGAATGCATTGGCCTAACAATTTTTTACAATTTTAATAATTTTTTCTTATATTCTTTAACAATTTTATAATTTCACCCATACAGAGCCCCAGATAAACATGAGCAGACGACACTCTTCTATATGCTTCTATATATGTGTGGGGCTCCCTGCAGGGTAATGGCTGTTTTCGATTTTATGTCCTAAAAAATTTCAGAAACATTTATTTAAAAAAAATGATAAAAAATTGTTAGGCCAATGCATTCTCTTATATATGCGAGGCGGCCTATGGTCGACTCGCATATATAAGAGAATGCATTGGCACAGGGTAAAAAAAAATCCCGACTTCCGACTGGATTTTATATGGCGGGTCACATATATCATACATTTCTTTCATCCTAGCTACAGTTGGGAGTTCGTTGTCGGAATAAGGTCACTCACAGATATCACGCCATTTTCGCGTCCATCCCTGTATATCAATTGAGTGCTTGATTACGTTAATAGTATCGCTGTTTCATAGTGTATTTGAGTTTAGATATGAATGGTCACTGGGTAGTGTCTTGGGTAAATCTGTCCAAACCGTAATGACGTCACATCACAATGGGTTTATGAGTGTACCCTTATGGATTCGAGGTATTTTCCATCGTATGTGAGGAATAATGCATCAGATAATATATCGGGTGGGGGAATATTTATCCATTTTGGGTGTATTATGGTAAATCTCCTGAGCCATGTTATTGTCATGGTTCCGATTAATTCTTTAATTTGTGTCATCTTTAGGCCGCCTTGTTGATTATCTTTGCACATTGTCACCCTTTAATTAGGTCTCGGTAATATACATGTAATATATCTAGACGACAGATACTAACGGTGCAGAAGGAGTCGTGTTTATTGAGGGAAATGTGCAGATGAAAAATTCGACATTTCCGACAACGCACTGAAAATAACTTTTCAGTGCGTTGAAGCTTGATTTGCAATTTGTGTGAAAAATAACCCTTTCTTTACTAATACTCATTGCCTTGGGAAATGTCAGATATTAAATTCCATAATTTCCATCAAATAAATATGAATAGTTCTGCAACTGTATTGGCTTTCATCTGCATATTTTTTTCTTAAAACCCAGCTCCTTTGTTCTATCCCGAACTGAATGTACACTACGTTATCTGATTGTCAATGTCTCTAACGAATTCCAACTAAGAGAGCTAGTGTTTATTACTCCGCCTACGATAAACAACATTTGCATAGTTCTTGAACCATACGCAATTCAGTGCGTGTTGATATGTGTGTGTCTCTCATTTGCATATATCAACGTGTAACATAAACCAGAATGATAGCGGGCCGTATAGAATGGGAGCTTGTGTAACGTGATGAAATCGGAGTTCGTATCAAACAATATTTTATTGACATAAGTTGCCCAAATTCCAGATAAGTACGTCAACCGACTACATGTGTATTGCGCATATAAATAAACAGAATCTACTTCAAACAGCGCAAAAACTAAACTTGTCTGTCTACGCACGTCGACGTTTAATTTCGATGTCGCATAGGCGATTTTTTTTACAGTTGCGTCTCCAGCATGTTCAGCGACAAAGGACACAATCTCTAATAGCATGAACCGTGTCAATGGGCATGGTTTTGTTATTCTCAGCTAAGGACTATTATTTATACAGGGAAACGTTCTGATGTGTCTCATTTGTCGAGATTTATAGGAATTGTTGATTGGTATGAAAGTACTTCATCCTTGTAATTTCAAAACTGTTTTAAGTCAGCTAATGCCATGGGTTCGCGACTGGACATTCGGAGACTAGAAGATCTCGCCATGCGGGTTCGACCTTCTATTTTTCGAATGTCCAGATAAACAAAGGACCTTTCCAATATATGCAGTTATAACTGCTGGGAGAGCACATCTAGTTGAGAAAGGGTTAACCAGACAGAAGAGGCAATATAAATAAGTTAGGTTGCTAACGGTTATTTATACTACACATGGGATTTGTGTCGTCATGTCGATATAGCACAGCAAGAGTTTCTTGGGTTGTAAAATATAATGGTTCGAATTAATGATCACGACATCCGGGTGCTTGATAAATCGTTGCTGTTTTAACCCGTTCATGATGGGAGATGCGCTAGCGCAGCATTACAGATCATGTGCCAGTGTATTCGCTTATATACACGAATCTAACATAGGAAGCCTCGCATATATAAGAGAATGCAATGGCTTACAAGGTCAATGTAAATATTGTTAGGCCAATCTATTCTCTTATATGTGCGAGGCTTTCTATGGGAGACTCGCATATATAAGAGAATGCATTGGCACAGGTTTTTCGCAAAATTTCAAAAAGCTACAGTCATGGAAGGGTTAAAGTGAAATAATGACTTCACATTTAAACTTGACTAAACATACCTTGTAATGCTACGTTCACACAGCTGGCAAGTTTGCCTGTCAATTTTGCAGGTAATTCGGCATAGAGTGCTGCAGTGTGCTAAGTTGTACGTGACAAACTACTACAACCCACATGTCCAACAGTTTACTGCATGTGCAATGGGATCTATTTATTTCATTAGGTTGTTACACAACTTTGTCCGAAATACTTGAAGGCTTCAAATACCTGGCAATAATTAATCTTGCAATAAGTCGTTGCATTTCTTCACTCAGACAAGCGGTAAAACAAAAGAAGATACATATATTTTACTTCTATAAATTATCATTCAAACGAGTGCAACAATATAGCCATTTATGAACATTTTGCAGGCAATCTAGCCTGCTGCGAGAACGTACGCTAATGGTACGTTCACGCAGCTAGCAAAATTATCTGACAAATTACCATGAAATTCATCACAAATTGACAAGCTATATCTATGTTAAATTTCGGAATTATATATGTTTAATTGTTATATCCAGTCGTTGACCCATGAAATGCCACCAGTGATTATACGATTATTATTTGCCAGATAATTGGATGTTAATTTCGGGCAAATGTCTGCTGCAGATATAACTTATGGATAATCCAGACACCTCACTGCTTATATATAGAGTAAACGGTGGAACATCTTCGTTTAAGTCTGTCGTTTATATCCAAGCATATAATAACTATACATGTGCAGGACTCTACGGTGAGTTGCCTCAGCAATACTGGGAGAAATTTACCAATGTGTGAACATGATCTAAAACGAATGCATGATTGTAATTGTGAACGAGGCAGTGTTTCTCCAGGATGACTGATCATTGTAATTCAGAATAGATCGCTGATTTTCACTAGGGACGTATTGGGATACTTATGTGTTTGTTCTAGATTGGGAAGAAACGTTGGAAGATGATTTTTTTTTTCGGATAAATTTTATAACAACATCATCAAAACATTTACAGCAAAATAATAAATTAATATCAACAAAACAAATATACTTAATTGAAATTAAATAGGAAATGGCAGTCAATCTATGCCGTCGTCCTATTATAGACAAAACTGGCATCGAACTTTGAAATTTAATGGAATTATTGAATACCAAAAACCTTGAACACATGTAAATCACAAAATAAGAGGCAAATGAATAGGAAATCGCAAGCGATTCATTGCGGTTTCTGAACGACAGTTATATTTTAGTTTTGTCCAAGTTCTCTTCGACGAAAACCAGCTAGTGAAATCGGTGGGGATAATACTGGTTTATATTTATGGTCCCATTTTTAAATATCGTTGCTTCAATATATGAGGAGTGGACTAATTTACGTCCTAAGACTTCACTGTGGATAGAATGCACAATATTACCAAAAGTGACCACCCACCGCCCGCACAATCTGATGTCAATCCCCGCATTATAGTTCAAAGAGAATGTCTTCAAAAACTACATGTGCAGTCAAGACGATGCCATGTGCTATTTTCCTAGAATCATCGTCACCGTTATTTAATATGCTGTTTCCTTGTGTTCAGGGAAGCCACTCTTAAGGTCTGGGATTCCGCACATGTCCAAAGTTCGACAATTTGTTACCGCCGACACACTGTCGCCATTACTAATTTCTGTAAGTCCAAGATACTGTTAACAATCACTGACAAGTTTCCCCACCAGAAAAGTCCGTCATGGTGTGTGGATTGTTACAGTATGTAACATCTATAACCAGACAGCGCGTACGTAATCTGGCCGAGATTCATGTAGGAGCGCATGCCTAAAATTCATATTGCACTTCGGCTCACCCCTGAGAGTCTGGAACTCTGTATGGAGGGTCTTGATAGACCGCAGATCTTAGTCACGTGTGCTAATTCAGGGCCATGGTGCACCAGCGACGCCATATCGAGGTAGCGTCTGGGTAGGCCGTAGACCCGTGAGAACGCACGATGCCTGAGGATAATAGGAACTCCAAAATGGGTTCGTCTGTAAAAGTCTTTGTACAGCTGCATAATTCCCGGCTTCGGCTAACAACTCCAACCCCACCGCTGTCTGTCGCTTCCATTTGGTTCTGTAAAAAGAAACGAAAAAAATGGTTATGTCATGTTTTGTCCAAGTTTCATATAGCTTATTACCGATTATGCCATTATGTAATTTTATAAAACCTCCATACATGTGTTTGTTCGAGCGTGAACACACCTTCATATACACGTATATGCATGGGTTGACCATGTCTCCATTCAAGAGCACATAATGTATGGATGACATACTATACACATATATGTGTACACGTGTACGGTATCTGCATTCACTTGGGGATTGAATGCTTGATAGGTTGATTGGCGGAACTAACTTCATGCGACATGCAACGCATCCATATATCTCAACCTGTATCGTCATATATAGTACGGAAGCAACTTGTTCGTATATCGGACAATCTTCAAATGCGACAGGCTGACATGTCTTCTTTCTATACAGACTGACAGTTGAACTTGCATCCATATTTTATAGGGTGCAACACAATGTGAGAAATAAATCATAACGGAGTGAAGCTTTTCCTCTGTGATATACTAAGATGTGGATGAAGCATGTTGATGTGACATTATAAATTAGGATGTCTAGAAGTGCTTATTTTTGACGAATCACCCACCTGGGCTAAAAGGACACCAAGTGAAGTAAGACGATTATTTAGAACATTACAAAATATATGTATGTGTGATTGTTGTATTTTCGATGAAGTAATGGGCATCTTTCGAACAATGAACTACAATACTGATCAGAATTAGTAATAGTAGGCGTAAGTATTTCGGACGGTCCAAAAAAAAATAGTCCAGTTGAAAATTATTGCCACTCGCAGTAAACTAATATGTTTCTGTTTACCGTGATTACTTTGTACTTAATTATGTTGTTATGACGTCATAGTCAGTGGTTGGCTCGATGATTGCACGCAATTAACGCTCACGTGCCCATGCCTGGCTTCACGAAACCTTATAATCGTAACAACGGATATGGTTAAGCGACAACTGGAGGAAAGAACACAATTTCTATTGACGTATTACCCTATAACTAATTCTTATCAGTAGTAGTTCAATGTGCGAAATGTGTCCAACTATGGATCTGGCCAACGAATTCGTGTTTAACTCTGTAGGTCTGACGTTCGACTCAACTCGCATATATGCATTTATAAATGTATTAAGCAACAGTTGGCGTACCTTCTGTTCTGATACCAGGTTTTGACTTGGGTGTCTGTGAGGTTTAGTTTTGCAGCGAGTTCCATTCGGTCCTGAACGCTGAGATATTTCTGCCTTTCGAAGTTTTTCTCCAGCACGTTGAGTTGGTGGTCTGTGAACGCTGTTCTCGCCTTTCTCGCCTTCCGTGCTCGCATCGATGCGCTGTCCTCGTGAGGCGACGAGATGTCGCTGTGAGAATCACCATCTGTGAAACAGAGAACATGGGTGAATTAAAGACGGTGTACAGTAATTCCCTAATTAATCGAGGATAGAGCTTTCCGATGAATGGCAACAAGCGGAGAGCTTTCCCATGAATGGCAACAATCCATATTTCCGAATAAATCCTGTAAAGTTACCCATAATTCTGCTGTGGTTATGGAGTCGATTACTTAGGGCGTTAGTGTATCTCTTCCCTGAACGTTCTGTGTATGTTTTGGGATATACAATATTTAATTTCAAGTCAGAGAGAACAAGCAACAGGAGCTTCTGTCAAATAGAACTATGTTTCTTCTCCAATTATGTTCTATGAACCTGGACAGAAAATTTGACTATTTTTAGAACAGTGTAGCATTTTTTATTAGAAATCTCTCTTTTAAAACATATACGTGCAACACCAGATGATTTCCTTAGGTGCTTTTGGCGATAATTGTTTTTTGAAACGTGAATTGAAAAGTAGTTGTATATATATACTAATAATTTATATACTAAAGCATCATTAATGAGTAGTTGTGTTCAGATAATAAGTTCAACGACATTTGTTGAACTTATTATCTATACATTTCCCTCAATAAATAGGGCTCCTTCTGCACTGTTATTTATTTCTCGTCTGCTTTCACCGCCTTAACGTTTCTCCAAATGAATAATAGAACATTCCGATGTACAATTTTTAACTGACTGCATGGGAGAATCCATTTAGTATGGAAAGGGTTAAGCCGCTGCCGCGGGAAGAGCTAGATCATCTTTAAAGTGATAACCAAATTGTTTCTCCAGTCTTTTATAATACAATAATTTAACTTTCCACTTGCAACTTGTTTCATAATTATGCTGATTGACAGTGCCCTGTGGCATCGCTTCCTGTATTATGAAGATAGTTGATTCCGCCGAAATTCAGTCAGTAGTAACTCATTTGATACACTCAAAAATTGAGCTACATATGCGAGGTTTAATTTCGACTGCTAACGTATATTTTGATATATTTAAATATTTCTGTAAAACAAAACATCTTACATCTCAGGCTGTTACGGAAATCGAATATAGTAAACTAGATCAAACTGTCAATCTTAGAAAAAAAGTGGGGCAGTTTTCTAAGAAACGAGATTTTTGTATTTCCGCAGAGAGCATGTTTCCTCCAAATTACAATAATACATTAACATTTTTTATTTTAATCAAACACGACGTTTTTTTTTTTTTTTTTAACATTATATCTCCAATTTCAAACCCATATGTGAGCTGCCTAACTGTGTTTGTAGTTTATAAAGGGTCAGTTCCGTAAAAAGGGTAGAATCAAATGTGTGCATTCCTCAATTTGTTGGATGCAATATTGGTTCACGTTGAACTCTGTTTAATATAGCCGATTCGTCGTAGTGTGCCATATGTGTGCCAATATGTGAACGTCAAAAACTACTTATGAAATGCACATATACCTCACTGTTTACTACATGCGCAGTGAGATTTCTGTAATTCTATAACTTATCATACAACCGAAATTAGTCTGTAAATATAGTGGAAGCATGATTCGTGCTGTAACTCGTGGCATTTCACCGCCCCAATTAGCAACAAAACAATACAAAATATATTCTGTCATTCAGGAATTTATCAAATTTCATGAAAGTGAACGTATATTAACTGCATGACATTGAGTGAGTATACATACAATGTACTACAGCATATGACCTTTCTGCGTGTATCTTGAAAATGTATATGCTATTTAAGTTTGCTTAATTCAAAATTATAAAATTTACATTAGATTTTTAATCATTTCTTTGTCCATATATTCAATTTCAAAATGTGACACAAAAAGTCGAGTCATTATTCAAGATTTTGTCGCCACCAAATGGACTCTGATTCCATCAATTCTGACCAAACCCAACCAAATGGAGATTTCTTATCACTCATGTTCGTCATTTATCACTCAATAATTTGGTCTGACTACATATATATGGTACACGTAATAATGCTCGAAACGAGATATTTTATTTTAACGAATACGATTCTCCGAAAGTATTTATTCGCGCAATGCTTGCTTTTTTTTGGAACCGTGTCCGAGTCTTGTTGCACTAAATAGTAATTTAACAATTCCAATTACTCTGCAAGTGTAAGATTATTATTAACCATTTCTATGCTAAAGCATCATTGCTGAGTAGTTATCCCATAGGAAATGTTGAGATAATAAGTTTAACAAACAAATTTATTATCTAAACATTTCCCTGATTAAATAGGACTCCTTCTGCACTTTTATTTATCTGTCGTCTGCTTTTATCACCCCTCCAACTGAATAATAGACCATTCCGATGTACATTTTGAACTAACTGGGAGAATCCATTTAGTATAGAAAGGGTTAAAAGTTAAAGCAGCTCGTTATCTCAACTAAGTTCCCCGTGCTATATAACATAAGTAAATCAACTGAATTAACCAAGGGTTTGACTTGGAAGATTATAACATTTCTCGTCATTTGTACATCTAGAATATAATGCAATGAAGTATACTTCTTTCGTGCAAATTGCGCACATACGTGAACTCAGCTGGATAGTTCCGTGCATGTGCCCTTATTTTTATCAAGATAAATTAATAAATATCAATCAGTAATTAACGATTTATTCTGCGGAGCGATTGTTAAAATATGCATTCCTTATATAAGAAGAAATCAAAATAAAATGGAATAATTGCAATCACCCAGTATAGTACATTTTGAATAATGTTCACGGGCCTTTATAATTTGCATGTTAGTTTTATATTTACAAATATTTTTCGTCAGAATGATTCATTGGTAGATGACTTAATCTTTGACGGACACATGCACGCAGACTAATTTTTAAATTAACCGAATTTTAACTCTGAATACTTAATTAATGTCGTCTTACTATTACATTTACTTTTGTCATATTTAAGTGACAAAAGCGCTTTTAACCAATTAAACCAATTTGCCTGACATCTTGATTGCATAATGTGAACGATAACTTTTTACGTCGAACATAGATATATGCTGCATTCTGCATGTAGCATGCATCTATATATACATGTAAATGCACGTATGTATTTAAATAATGTATAGCTTGCACATGATCAGCAAAGTAATGTTCAAGATACATATGAGTGTTTAAATTCAGCCATCTCGTAAAAGAACTGAACATAAACATTAATATGGCAGACGATTCTTATTGTCAGGTTTTTCGGAATCACCGAGGCGACGTTTCTTACCTTTATCCCTTATTCATTTACCACATTTATGCAAACTAGGGCAAATCATTAATACAAACAAATGCTCTACAATTTCACAAATTATGAGAATTTATACGAGCCCAAAATGGACTGATTAAGCTTGGTTGATAACCATTTACTGTATAATTCATGCTTGCGCTACCAACGCCAATTCCTTGATTCAAGATTATTAAAATTTGACCACTTATGTCACATGTTTTAAATGATTGAATAAAAGATTTAAAGGTTCGAAGAACAACAAAGAACTAAGAAACACATGTTCACCCTTACCGTCTGAAAAATGTGAATTTTCATCAGCAGTAGAATGATATGACTGAATCACGGCGTCTTTAAATGTGTCACTCTGAAATAACAGACTTTTATGAACAATGTCTTTAGATGCGCTAGAGTTCGTTTCGTTTCCGCACTCTCCTGAATGTTTTGTCCTAGATTGTTTGCACAAAATGTCACTTATTAGGAAAGATTTTCTTGGTTTAACGGGCTCAACGTCAACTTGATTGTGTTTCTCCGTTTCCTGTTCAGAATGTTTTGTGTTTGTTGAACTAGGTGTCACGATTCTCTCCGTTTCCGAATTAGCGTTTTTTATCACACTGACATCTGTAGGTTGTCCGCATGTCGGCACTACCGAATCGCAGTTTTTGGGCGAATAATTTTTCACATGCGCGGACCATTCCGACCAAGTTTCCTTGGAAGCCATCTCCTGTATTTATTGTTCGAACAATTTTTTTTCACAATCCAACCAATTTAGTGTTACGCTATCAAATTATGTCATGTGGCTCTACTACTCTGTCTCCGAGCAATTCCAGCACGCCTAGAAAATGCGATGCCACTGAAATGTCCTTAAATGTCGGTTTCCTCTAATTTATCTGTCACGGCAATTAAATAATCAAATCCCTCGAACTCATCGATGATAGTATGAAGCAAAACTGACAACGATTGAGAGGTGTTAGCCATTAAAACGAAGCTTTTGAAAACATTGATATCAATTTCTATGCATTTTATCGGCCATTGTACTTTGTGATGACACGTTTGTATGCTAAGCCAATAGGACATGCCGGGGGAGGAGTAAGACCTTATTATTTTGTCTCGTGTTCTGTGGATGAAACTGTCATTTACTCGCTCACAAAAGAGTTCACTGAAGCATGCGGATGGCGAAATGAGCAAACTGTCCGCAGATAAATCACTACACACGCGACCTGTCGTCTGCTCTGCTGGTAGTCAATAAAAGTTGGAATTGGGGGCGGAGTGCTCTTGATATTATTGTTTGCAGCATAATAGTCGATATTTCACAACACGCCTGTTAATTCTGTACTTGCTCCTCCCTCGCACACGACTCGAAGTATTGCCTGGATTCTTGTTACAGTTTCAAGAATTAACGACAATCTCGATCGTCTTAATTTTAACCCTCGTCGCAACGTCGTGGATATAATGGCAAGATGGACTGTGTCCGTTGAGCAATTGTGGACAAAACATGTATTCCATACCTTACAATGCTCATATCGGCATGTATTATAGTAGGGAAGTGGACAGCAATTGCATGCCTAACATCAGCTTTGATAATTTTAAAATACCTTAAAATGTACCATAACTGTTATGGCCTTCAATCACTAATATACCTACCCCAAAACAACCATATACTTCGCGCAAGTTAATTGTATATGTCCATGCAGGTTATATGTCTATATGATGGAATATACTTATTATGACATGATATATAGTGCATTCAGATCAGGGGGGGGGGGTCTGCAAAAAAAATCCGTATATAGGGCGGGGTGGGTGGGTGGTCCAGAGGCGGAAAAATGGTGCTTGTAAATTTTTTCCAAAATGTGTTTTTATCAAACAATTTACAAGTACTGACCATGTAATGTTGTTTGTAAGCATGTTAGTACCATGCTTGTTGGTATAGGGCTATATAGGCAGCTAAAGTGACTCTTTAGCCTCAGATTTAGCAACATTCTGGATTTCACAGTATCCCGGACCACTTCATAGTGGACCACCGTATTAACGTTCAGGAAACTTATGATCAACGGAAGAAATATTTTGTAACAAAATTAATATATTACCCAGTTGTATTATCTGAATAAAAGTAATAAAACAAAAAAACTCTTATCACAAATTGGATACTACATGGTGAATACTCAATGATGACTACTGGTAGATATAATTAACCTGATTGTTGCATAACATGAAATTGAAAAGGGTATCTCATAAATTTCTAATGTATGAAATACTGTCTTGTTCTGGCATGTACTCAAATTCATTCCTTCTGCTTATTTCTCATCTTGAATGATTGCAAGTAATGTTAATTTGCAACAATTATCCAAATAAAACTGAATTGGTTATGATGAATGACATTACTGTTTACTGCTCAGACAATCCCAAATGAAGGTGACGCTATTCTCATTGAATTTCCGAACTTCATCTGGGAGCTTTACTGCTCAACAAGACGAAACTAAAATACTAATTGTATACTGTTATCACTTACAAATAGATGAACTGAAATAATGTGATGAATTCAGATGCATTGAGAAATGACATTCAATTCTTCATTCTGGTCTATCACCATACCAAACCACATCAAAATTTGACAACCGACACTTAACTTATATTGCAAAAACTTTGTATGGACTGAATTTCATAAAGTCGAACAGGGCCCATAACTCTGGTAGGCATTGGTGGTCACAACCCGCGATATTATGCATATTCGTCCCCCATTTCTGGTCCATCACCATGCCATAGGGCATCAAATATGACAACTGACTCTTGAGTTAAAATTCAAAATGTTTGTACGGACAGACGGCTCGAGACGTCAACTATATACCCGCCAACTAATATCGGGCAGTATAATAACCATATATCTATGTGTATACCTAACCAAAAAACAATTCCCCTCCCCACCCCATTCCGTTGGATAAGACTAAAGAGTTCTTTGATCATGCACATATAATTGTGGAACCCCTGACCTGTTTACCACTATTTACACTGGCCAGTGTTCTCTGTCAGACACAACACACTCGATATATTAAGGCTATAATGGGGTCTAGGGCAATTTGTGACATATAGTGTACCTACACAATGCTTAATAGTGTTGTTAGATACTGAAAACACCAGGAAACACATGGAAATACAGTATATTTTTCGTTTTTCTGATCTGTGTTTACCAATTAGTAAGGCAGTTAACACAGTTATTGAAGAACGGCTAAAAAATACCTCTGAAATTTTGATAAAAACATGAGAAACGGGGGGGTGGGTCCCCAAAATTTTGGAGGAAAAACATATTTTTTTTTCAAAAATGGGGTGGTGGGTCCCTCGAGGTCGGAAAAAAACTTTTTGGGCCCTATATGTGCAATTTTTTTCCAGACCCCCCCCCTGTTTTATCTGTGATATAATGAGAAATGGTAATTGTCTTTTTTTGCTAACATTAAATTAAATTAAATAAATTAAGTAAAATACAGTGAAATTATTTTTAAAATTAATTGTTTATTACATTTTTGCGCACGTTGGCATCTCTCTGAGTGCATTCTAGTTCTATCATGTTCTATCATGTTCTATCATGTTCTATCACGTTGATAAAATCGTAGCTGCGAACATCGCAGCACCGTAGCGTCTGCGGGCAAGCTACGATTTTTCCACCTACGATTTTCCCCACTTACGATTTTAATCGTAGCATCTGCGGTGGCACTAAGGTGAAGAAGACATAATAATCACACAACACGCAGTACCCGTCCATAAAAGAGGTATGATTTAAGGTACATCGGTCGGAAAAACTGACTCGATGAAAAATTCCCCCGTGTCAAGGAACGACAGACATAAGAATCACACAACACGCATTTTTTGTTTTCACACAACACGTAGTACCCATCCCTAGCCATCTTTTTTATGGTTTCGGACTAAAACCATAAAATTAAATAACATCGATAACATCACTTAAATGGTCAATTATTGTGACTACAACTGTATATGTGACATTGTTTCGTTTGTTCATATATTCCGTTTGTGCTTTTACTATGTCGTTTATTTATGTTTAAATTTGCTGAAATAAATTGTTATCCATCTCGCCAAAACTGTTGACAAATCCCCTGCAATCAACTCCAATTAACACATACAATATATGGGGCCGAAACATCCCGGCCGAAACGTCCCTAGCCGAAACGTCCCTGGACCGTATGGCCGGATTCGTCATCTCCGGTTTAAACCTCCGAGTTTAAACCTGGTTTAAACCTACATTGGCGGTCCAGCCAAACCGGGTCTAAGGGGGAGTTTTTGTCATTCAGTTACCAACTAATTGACAACTCGATTTGGTGATATGAGCATACAGTCAAACTACCCTCTTACCTATCGGACCAAAAGACAAGCCGATGTAATGGTTATTGACATGTCATAAATCATCGCGAACGCGTGCACGATTTATTCATTGAGAAATGAGTATCGCTCACGGACCATAATCCGATCTCTTTGTGGGTTTAAATCAATTTGACAAAGGGCATGTTTCTCAACACGAGCTTCACGCGCTGTTTATCACTTTGTTTGTGATTGATTTTCTACAAGATACTTTACCCGCAAAGAAAAAATATGGTGTATCTACATGTATATATGTATATATTAAAGGATATAGGAGCTGTATATATGTTTGTCCGTTAGTCTGTTTGCAACTGTTCTAAAAATGATTTAAAAATAAGAATAAATTTAATTTGAAATAAAATGAAAAAATTGTGTTGTTAAATTGAGCAAGGAGTTGTATCTAACAAGAAACAATATTTAAAATTTATATTAATATTTGTTTGTTTTCAATATAATTAAAAAAAATTATCAAATGAACAAAATGTGCGCAAATGTGACGCAGGCTCCTGTCGTACGAAGGGACCGCAGGACCCTCTGACGCTGCATGAATAAAGGCTCCATAATCGTGTCAATCCTGGACCAAGAGGTCAGTCAAGTAAAAGTAATTTGCTTATGAGTACACACCAGAAGCGGCATCTGAACTGTTTAAAGTGGGCAACTATATAGAGGCACAGCATTTAATAAATAGAGGATATCCACATGTTTTCAGTGGATATGGGTTATATCTCATGAGTGATGACAAAACATTGAATTTCCACGAGTGGCTTTAGTCACGAGTGGAAATTCAAATGTTTTGTCATCACGAATGAGATTTAACCCATATCCACTGAAAAAGTGCGGATATTCTGTTTATTATATACTTTAGTTACTTGCCTATGGCCCCCAATGAATGTCAATACATCAGAAATTTCAAGCTGATATCACTCACTAGTGGGATATCACTCTGGAGTGGGATATCACTTATATCTCACTGCTGAAACCTTATAATTCATGGGCAAGTATATAATAAAGAAATATATTATATGTGTTGCTTTTTTTCAATGTAAAATATTTTCCATCATGCAGAAAATACAAAAGTTCCCAGGTTTTGAACTGGTCGAATATTATGGAAATTTATGAGCTGAGCCAGAGTAGAGCTTTGTGGCATGATCTACATAAAAATAAGTTATCAAATTTGACTCATATAGCAATATATGTTTAGGATTGCAAACTATGTGTATAGCATATCTGGTCATGCTGTAGCATCGTTTTGGTTTCAAAATTAAAACGTTGAACCATTCAAATGAATTCGTAGAAAACACCAGTATTTGTGATTGCCACAAGCCAAAATAAAAACCACAAGATAGTTGTAAAATCATACTGAAGGAACGTGTCAATATCTGAGCAAAGCTCGCATGGGAATGAATCAACTGTGACATGATAACACCAGTCGGCAACCGCCACTTGGACACGCCCTCACTCGAGATAATTTACAGCTCCACCCTTTGATTGATTGTCTGACAATTCTAAACCGCGATGAAGAAAAGACGGATTCGTCATCTCAAGTTTAGCCTCGAGAAAGCTGGTTTAGCTGGACCACCTAATTAGATGGTTTAGTTGTCGGTTTAAGCTTATAAAACGCAAATAAAACATCGAAATTGACAAAAACTTATCCCCACACACTTTATAGGTGTGAGTGCTTCTCGCTTATAAATTTCCAATCAAAATATGGTCGCTGTCGAAATTATTGATTTTTGCAATCAATAAAACGAGGCGGTCCGCATTAGGAAAGTACGATTAATTTTCTCGACGATACAGAGACACTACTGCTAAACCACTGGTCTGGCTGGACCAGGTTTAAACCAGAGATGACGAATGCGTCACTTAGACCTGCGGTCGCGGGTTTAAACCACGGATTTTGCTGACTCACGGCGGTTTAAACCTAGAGGTTTACGTAGACCAGGTTTAAACCTGAGATGACGAATCGGGCCAGAAGGTCTGAGCCGAAACGTCTCTGGACCGAAACAACCCGTTCCCTCTGCAAGTAGAAAGCGGCCCAATTATCGGGTCACTATGAATACCGAACACAACCGAACATAACCGAACACAACCGAACACAATTTAAAACATGTGCACCGCTGGGCGGAGGTAACGCCCCCGACTGTACAATCAGAGAGGATTTTTCTTATTTTTGTGCAAATACTTATTAAATGGCACTTTGTAAAGTTATGTTATTCATGAGTATTTAGTACGAATGTTGTTCTATATTAGCTTCAAATTTGGTCTGGTGCCACAAAAATAGAAGGAAAACCAGTTCAGATAGCGATATTAAGAGAAAGTAGATTCTCAGGTTATACTGTACCTTGAGGTTATCTATATATGTACACGTAGAACTATGGTATAATCGAATAAACCGAAAGCGAACCTGGGCATAAGCTAACAAGAACTCTGTCAGGAAGCAGGGGATTCCAGATCTGATCATGCCTGGCACTATGCGCAGCTGGACACAGCGGAGCACGATAAAGCTGAAGTTTAAATTACTTCTTCGCTGGTGTCTTCACTCGGGAGGGCTTTTCAGTTATACCGAAACTGGATACCCGAGACGACAAGCGTGTAGATGTAGCTGACCTAATTTTCACACCTGCAGTAGCAGAACTTTAAAAGTTTAATTCTTATAAAAGCCATGCATGCACCTGACAGAGTACCGGGCATAGTTTTTGAAAGAATGGCCGAGCGAAATGAGTGTGCCGCTGTTTCGTGCTAAAAACAATGGAGAATGATTGTTTAAAGAAAGTGTTAGATCAGACCCGAATAATTACAGACTAGAGAGTCTTACTTGTATAGTATACTTTGCAAGCTAATGGAAACTTTCATCAAACAAATTATTTTCAATCACACACTAAATCACATGGAAATTATAACTTTGTTTTTCTCCCTGTCAACATGGATTCAGATCTGGCAGATCATGTCAAACACAGCTCTTATATATCTCGATAAGATCACGCGATAAAAGTCAGCCGATCGATATTAAGTGGTTTTTCTACAGGTACTCTACAGGGTATCATTTTTTGACCGGAACTATTTATCATATATATTAATGACCTGCCATGTAAAATAGGAAGCATGTGCAAAATTTTCGCGGACGATACAAAAATCGATTAGAGCCCTCTAAAAAGTTAATGTTCACATAAAATCAGTTTGCGAGTAGTCAACATTTGGTAACTCAAAAGATCACTCACTTATTTAAAAAAAAGGGATGGTATTGTGCCACTAATAAAATCACTGGTCATGTCAGTCTTTTAGTACGAAATCGAATCCGAACATCATGACTGGTCAAGCTTTCAAAAGCTTTGGAAAGAATCCAAAATGAGACCTACAAAACTCATTCCGAAAATATGCCAGCTATCATACGGCGAAAGGATTGAAAACTGAATATTATGTCCCTAATTTACCGTAGACTAAGAGCAGACTTAATAGAAATATACAAGATCATTCGGTCAACTATAACATCGATCGATGTTGGTAAATATATTTGTAAGAAAGGTCGATACGAGGATAAGAATGGCACTGGTATAAGGTCCAGATTAATAGACGTAACAAATCCATTGGTTTATATTCTTTACCGAACGTGTTCTCAATCAATGGTATTACTTGGCCCAGTTTGTAGTGTTGAAGCCGTTAACATAAAACATTTGCAAAGAGCGAGTAGACGCACAGTTATGAGATACCAATTTCACTAGTGGATCTGAAAACTACCAGCACAGACGTCACAAGTAACTTTTAACACACGTTTTACTTTATAACCGGCCAAAAGTTATTGTGACTTTAAGCTAAGAATCCATCTTAACTGCAGTGCGGTTACATTATCAGACACTTCGGTGGTCACCCCTGGTTAAGTGGTCCTGGTAATTTGCCATGGGGTTGGCGAAAATACTACTGTTAAGAACAAGTCCCGTTATAATTTCAGGGCCAGTGGTATGTTGTTATTTTCGCGATTTGTGAAAACGCCTGTGTCTGCATGAAACATTCAAGAACATATGTTATTTTAAACTATATTAACAAGGGCAACACCAAGCGTGGGCCAATGCCCCCGACTGTACGCTCAATTTTGGCAATATTTAGAGAGAAAATTAAGTAATAATGGCGTATTTCTCTCAATTTAACCCCGGGTCAAAACTCTGGCAAAGTGCCATAACTCTGGAAAAAAGTGCTGACAAAACAAACCCCGGGTCATATTTCTGACAAAGGGCCATAGCTATGCCAAAAAAAAGTGCGGACAACACCTGCATTAGAAGGACGGACGGACGAATTGTCCCCACTATATACCCCCGAAACCTCAATTCACAAAATGCCAAGTCAAACAAGAACCGAAACTCTGGTAAAAATTCATGGACAAAAACCGTAGTACGTGGATATCCTTTCCACCGACATGTGATATAATATTGCGAAAGGACAACGAAATCCGTTAATTGACACCCGAGTTACAAGCTGAAATGTTTCGTACACAAAATTCACAAATTTCCAAGTCAAACAAGGGCCGTAACTCTGGTAAAAGTTAATGGAAGAAACCCGTAGTATGTGGATATCCATTCCACCAACCTGTACTATAACCATGCCAAAGGACAACGAAATCCAACAATAAAGACATCCACAGCATAATGTTTGGTATGGACGCATTGATGCGCTTTACATTAAGTCCAGCAAAGGGCCATAACTCTGGAGAATAAGTGTAGACAAAACCTGCGCTATGTGGAGACCCTTTCCACAATGCTGATCTACTGGCATACCAAATTTTAAGGGCATCCAAATTGGACTATCGATACTTGAGTTGTGCTGTGGATCTCTACTATATTCACCCGAACCCTCCGTTCGGTGGAATAATATATCGGCTGCACTGATGTTTCCACCAGTGATAGGAAAAGCCATAGTGATTATGGTCGGTTTACAACAAGCCACGCTGCCAGTATTAAAATATTTTACAATATACGTTTTTGAATGTTTTATACACATAATAGGTTTACCTCGATATTTTCAAATTGGTTAAAGGCCACGAAAATAACAACTTTAGAAAACAAACATTGAGAACCTAAACTTATAGTGTACATTTACATGCAGCACAGTAATAATTTCCACATCCCTCTGTATTCTCGTATAGTCACAATTTTAAAATGATTGCACCCACAAACGCCACGACATAATAATGCGTTGCCATCGAGAAAAATATATCGTCTCCAATCCACGCGGCGTTCCCATAACACATTTCACGGTGAGACGGGCGACCAGTGACCCTGCGCAATCAGACAACACAGAAAATCGATAATATTTCGTGACAAATGGCATAAATTTTACATCACACATCTAGCAAATTTGTCAGGAATTTTATGACCGAAACCTGATCTCACAAAGTATTTTCTTTTGAGCTTTGTTTGCCCAGCAACTTAAAATGGCACACACTAAATAGCATTGAATCACATTTTCTGTAATAATCTTGATGACATTAACAAACCTCAACATGTGGCTGTCTCTCGACACTGAAACCCTTAAATTTTTAATTGAGTTTTGTCACAACATCTTGACCGTAGATTATGAGACAGAACTTTATGTATTGTTGATTCGAGAGATTTCATAATAGTATGCCTTGGAAAGAAAACAGCCCTCGCTTAATTTTCTATATATTTTAAAATTATTATCCGCCTGATTAAAGACATATATATTGAATAAAGTTTCACATTCCCATAACACAATTCAAGCTTGTCTCACAATAGACACCCACCAACAAACAATGCTGTCTGTTTTCCAGTCGATTTATGTGTATATTTTGTTTGAGAAATCGACAGCAGTTGATCTTATACGTACTTGGGTTACTGTATATGAGAGAACATTATCCATTATCATGATACATATGCGGGTATGGTGGTAAAGGTATACAACATGTTTAAAAGTTAAGACAACACATATTTTGAGTAACATAAATGTAGTTATTCCATGGTGTTATGAAAGCAGCTATTTGTGCCTAAAATGCAGATTGGTTACATCAACGTATTTTTACTTTAAAAAATTAAATTGTCGCCTCAAATATATATTTATTGTAAGCGCATTACATTATTTATATCAAGATATATGGATTTTATCGATAGCCATTTTTAAAACTGTCGGAAATCTTAGTCCTGACATATAATATCATCGTCGCTTCTGCGATAAAAGTGAAGAACAGGGAAGAATATCTAGGTGTCCATGTATATATACATTTTAAATAAATGAATCAACACCGTTTTCTTCCTAGGTATGATGAGTTCATGTCCACTTTGACTCAGGAAGAAGTTGTTTATCATTCTGTTTTCTTCTTTCTCATTTTGTCAAGCTATCAGATTGTTCTACTGAAAACAATCGCACATGGGTTATACATACTTTATAACATAAGGCGTATACACATGCAATGTCATATCGCTCCAAGGACTTTCTATATGTATTTTATTTAGCAATTTGCGCTTGTTCAACAATAGCACACGGTCTATGGTCATGCATACATTCAGTAATCTGGTTGTTTCAGCTTCCAAGAGAATGTATAGTGTCTAATGCTCCGTATACAGTATGTGCTCAATTCAATGCAATTACTTATTCGCTCAAATCGTCAAATAATAGAGCGTGTTGGAATTCATTTGAACAGTGCATACAATTTCTATGCAAAATACTGGCTAGGTCAAATGTAAGAGGGACTCGTAGTGAAGCTGGTATGTCGGATCTCGATGAGGTAACCCGTTCATGAATCATCAAGGCAAACTCTCGTCAAAAGTCTGCACGAAAAGCAGTTGACCCATGGCTGAGATATCTGCGCGGGTGGACAAAAAAATAAGGTTTTCAAATAAACAAAGAACGATACTCTAGAATGGAAAATGTTAACAAATCGTGCGGTTGCCCCTCTTCTGGAAGAAGTCCTGCATGGTGACGAACTTCCATACCAAATGTCACTCAGCACCGTTGAACCATGGTTGAGATATTTGAGGCGGACGGTCACAAAACCAAGCCTTCCGGATAAACAAAGAAGGATAACTCCAGAAAGGAACGCGCGAACAACACGCCAGTTGTTCCTGTTTTGAAAGCAGTCGTGATGGCAAATAGCCATACCAAATTTCATCGACATCCGATAACCCATGGTTACATCTACATGCCCGGACGGACGACAGTCGGGCACAGTCAGTCCAGCCTATAAGTATACCCACATTTGTCTTCGAAAAGTAGGACGTATAATAATATTCGAAGTATACCAGACGCACATGCCTGTCTCGTGGCAGCTTGGTTGTGTGGAATGAATGGACTTGATCCAGAAACGTATAGCCATCGATTCAAAACCTACAGTCTGTTCGTCACAAATGCTCTTCGGTTGTGAGGTGGTTATACCAATGAGTGTGCATATACAAACAAGCTAGAGGACTAAAATAAAAATGCTTCAGTATCTATACTCTCCATATGCAGCAATGCCATCAGTCCATAGATATAATAGAATCACCTATCGATTGTATTTCAAGATCATATATAGTTGTCCAACAGTGTATGTTACCATGCAACCTGAGTCACACATAGGTAAGAAGTTAGCAGAACGTCAGCTCTTATGAAAGAATCTGCTGATAGCAGCTGATTCATTGATGTCCATGAACCTGTTCTCAAATATCAGCATACACTAAAGGATATAGAACAATTTTGTGAAGGTGGTTGTTCACTTTGATTTTAGAAGAAATTAACACAAATCGCTATGTATATTGGTCCTTTTCATAAAGCGCCTTGATAGATACCAAACACTATAATACAGTCCACTTAGTGTTATCCAGTCATGTTTGTTTCTTCTGCCTGAGGGAGGACATCCCATAAATATTGTTTTCCTTCAGTTTCTGGCAGAGCTCCATGGACATTTTCAGCTCCATGCATGACCGACAATATAAAAGTTCATGTTTTCATTGATATATCTAAAGCTTTCTGCGTGGGCGGCATTTTGTAAATCTTCATTTGAGAGAAGTGGAGGCAATCCAAACTCTCACAAACAACATCTGTTAGTATATGCACACTGGAGTGATATAACTGAAGAAGAAACTAAATTGAGTACATGTACCTGAATACAATTATCTTAATAATTGTGTTACGCGAATGTGCACGTGTGAGTGTGCCATCCCTACCCCCTGAATCCCGAATACCAGATAACAGAGAGGGGTTAATCATGCGTACCTGCTAAGAACATACATGGATGGAATACAAGACCTAGTAGTTTCACCCTATAATGTCATAGTTTTCACACATTTGCCGAAGCTATTTCAATAACTTAAACATAACAAGATTTGTCACAAAAATAGCTCCTAAACCAGGCCTCATATGTTTAATAATTAAGACACCCGTGTATTATTGGCACGCGGAGAGACACAAAAGCTAGCGCAATATTCGATTTGTTAGGTTATTTAGTGTTGACTGTGAGATAAACATGGGTGATAAGGGTGGTTATTTAGTGTTGACTGTGAGATAAACATGGGTGATAAGGGTGGTTGATAAGGGTGGTTGATAAGGGTGGTTGAACAATTTTGTCAACATGAAATGAGACACATTTAAAATGGAAATATATTTTTCTTGAAGGTGTCTCAACTTCCTCTGTTGTTGCGATTCAGAAATCAATATTAATTTGTTTTAACCCAAACCGTTTCGAGATCATTGTTCCTTGCTAAAATGTGATTATGTTATAAAATGGATCTGAAATTCGTCGCAATTCTAAATATATTAACCTAAAGCTCGGCTCGAATTGAATTTCGTGCACTCGGTTGATACATTTCGTTTAGAATTGCGACTCAATAGAGATCATCTGTGCATTAGCTTGAATTGCATCAAAATTTGTCATGTTTGCTGGAAAATAATAAACATTTGTGGGACTTTAATTGGAATTGTTTCAACAGTTGTGCTGGATCCGGATGTGTAACTTTCAGAACTGGGAAAATTGATATTCAACATCATGCATGGTGGAACTTTTTCATTTGGAATAACTTTATTGAAACTGCTATATGAACTTTCGACACTACTCGCGAGAGGCTGTCCCACACAAGCATATATACCTCTATATAATAAGAGCAATTTAGGACAAGCTTAGGAGAGGGTATGTATGTCTATCTGTTCGCGATTTTATCCCAGACTCCTGGCCCTATTTCAACCAAATGTGTGGTGACTCGGGGTAACCTGGTGGCGGTTATAACGACGTTAGTTTATCAAATTTGTTATTTAAAAAAATTACTTAAAACAAATATTGTTAAATTGAGCAAGGAATTCAATCTAAAATAATTATTAACAAATATTGTTTAAAAAAGAAATAAAAATATAAAAAATGTGCTCACAAAGTGCTCTCTGTGTAAAATGTGCGTTCTTCGGACCCTGTTTTATATGGTTTATATTAGAAATGAACTTAAAGGCTCCAAGTTCTCATGTAGCCGTTTTTATTAACCGTTACGTCCTGCCTGGGCCGTTCTTGTGCAATATATAATAGTGCATCACGAAGGCAGCCACAATCTCTCAACAGATGGCATGAGCAATCGGAGAAATTAAATTTAATATTTAACATCGCTTGATGTTCGTTTATCACACCTGAATGGCGATTACCTTGGCGGCGGGTCTTTATCTTCGTCTAATGATTAGCCTACCTGTTCAGGCGTGCACAGGTAAATAATGCAAGAGATTTTATCAGATTGCTAACTAGCGTGCGTTCGGAGAGTTAAGAGGGAAATAATCTAATTAATTACTGAATTCACTGCCTCGTGTTAGACCGGTGCACTGCATGATACCCGACACCAATGTGGGCGCATTTAGGCAATAGCCTATCCAGACCTTAAATATGCAGAAGCTCTCGAAATGGGTATCAGGAAATAGCACGTCACATAAAAGTAAATTAGGTTCGTTCGGTTGGAGTTTTCATCGAGTTTACGTCAGGTGAACTCTCCCGCTGCTAGATATGACAACCCCATAAGGTTGGAGGATTTTTCAACTGATCATGATGGCCATTTCTGTACGGAAATTATCCAAATATGCAGCTTTTAGTCTGAAAACATCAATGTCACACTATTTACTGGTTGGAAAATCGGACTATTAGAACAATTTGAATCTATTTCAGTCTGAAATTTTCAATTGAGGTTTGTCGGTCATGAAATTTCCAACTTTTATAAATATTGACCACAGTATGGGCATGTGGCACACCAACACCCCACTGCCATATCCCTATAAGTGCACGAATGGAATAATTGCCCGAAAAAGAGAACATATGACTTTTATCAGAATTATCATTGTATTTGTTCACTTGTTTGAACCTACATCATAATGGCCAGATTGGTTTCTCTGTTGAATGGTTTGACCGATGTTGGGTGGGGTACCCCGCCCCCCCCCCCCAGAAAAAATAAAACACCCTGTCTATGAGCACAAATGGATGTAAATTAAGTGGCTTTCATTTTATGTGGACATGATGACCTCCTTAACTCTTTCACTCCCGCTGCCCGCTATAGCGGGCACGACGTCATTTACGTTCTACCCCGCTGCCCGCTATAGCGGGCAGAAGCGTTCGCCTGTTTATCCGTTTTTTTAAACGAACCGTGTCACGGCTACATAACGTAATAGCTCCCACAATTCATATAGGTCCCGCTGGGGATCCCTCTATGTGTCCCTGCTATGTGTCCCTGCCATAGAAAACTAAAATATTATATCTGAATTCCATTGGAAGCATGCCTGAATTTAAGCGGTCGGTCGGACACGGACATTTTCCGATACCTACTACCCATGTGTAGTACAACATATCTTGTTAGATTGCCCATCATTGCTACATATTCGGAATGACATGTGGTATCACGTCATTGACCAACATGGCATTGAATGTTTCCTTTACCTAGACCAATTACCCCGTTTGCAGCTACTGTCTGCCCTTCTGGGATCGCCACATAGAGATCTCGCTCTGCTCTCAGATAACCACCTTAATTTATCTCGGTTGCTCGTTAGGACAACAGCATTTATGTGGAAACAGTTTCATTTTGATGATGGTTAACTAAAGTGATCAGCGCTCTTTCGGAATATAATGGCGTTATCTTTTTCTTTTTTTCTTCTATTAATACATTTACAGTTAGTTGGTAAATTATCTCAGTCACAGCTTTGGTCAATTCAGTACCATGCACCGTTCCGCCAAACATGTATAGTTATATATACTTCAAATTACCCATATCTTCCTGCATGTGTAGGCTGTTTAACAGTTTACGTACGATACATTTTACATAACCTGACTTCAACGGACATCCATGAATCTTAGTATTCTTCCGGATACATGATGGCACAAGCCATACCCATATCTACACGTATGTGTGTGTGCATGTATATATATATATATATATATATATATATATATATATATATATGTGTGTATGTGTATGTATATGTATGTATATGTATGTATATGTATATATATGTATATATGTGTATGTATATATACATGTGTATGTGTATGTATATGTATGTGTATGTGTGTATGTATGCGTATAGTCCGTATATGTATATGTATACATGCATGCGTATGTGTGTATGCATATGTATGTGTATATAAATACCATACAACTTTTGCAATTATTCAAACCTTGGAGATATCTCGCTTGCACTTAAGATAACCCTTTTAATTAACATATTGTATTACCGTTTTAAACACAATTTAAAGTCCCGCTTCAGCTCGACGTGAATTATTTCATACTCCTTATTTCCTCATAATGTCCCACATAATATGCTTTGGTGTAGTTAATTCCATGTACATGCACATATACACTGCATATAAAGGTGCATGACGTTACATAATGTATTCATATATATGCGTGGATGTGTGTGTGAGGGTGGGTGTGTGTGTGTGTGTGAGGGTGTGTGTGTGTGTGAGGGTGTGCACGTGCGTGTGAGAGGGTGGAGAGGGTGCGTTCGTGTGTGTTTGTGTGTGTGTGAGGGTGTGTGAGGGTGTGTATGTGTTTGTGTGTGTGAAAGTGTCTATATATGTATAAGTGGATGTATGTGTATATGCATGAAGTGCATATGCAAGTGCGTGATCGAGCGTGTACTCGTGTATTCGTATGTTCGTATCTGTCTCTTTTGGCAGTCAAATTATATAACCATGTATATTGTATAGCCAAATTTTGATGTATTTTTGTTCACAACTTATTTGTAATGATTTTTTTTTCTTCTTTGTTTTGTTTATATATATGCTCTTCATTGTATGGAGGAATAAAGATATATATATGATACCCGACACCAATGTGGGCGCATTTAGGCAATAGCCTATCCAGACCTTAAATATGCAGAAGCTCTCGAAATGGGTATCAGGAAATAGCACGTCACATAAAAGTAAATTAGGTTCGTTCGGTTGGAGTTTTCATCGAGTTTACGTCAGGTGAACTCTCCCGCTGCTAGATATGACAACCCCATAAGGTTGGAGGATTTTTCAACTGATCATGATGGCCATTTCTGTACGGAAATTATCCAAATATGCAGCTTTTAGTCTGAAAACATCAATGTCACACTATTTACTGGTTGGAAAATCGGACTATTAGAACAATTTGAATCTATTTCAGTCTGAAATTTTCAATTGAGGTTTGTCGGTCATGAAATTTCCAACTTTTATAAATATTGACCACAGTATGGGCATGTGGCACACCAACACCCCACTGCCATATCCCTATAAGTGCACGAATGGAATAATTGCCCGAAAAAGAGAACATATGACTTTTATCAGAATTATCATTGTATTTGTTCACTTGTTTGAACCTACATCATAATGGCCAGATTGGTTTCTCTGTTGAATGGTTTGACCGATGTTGGGTGGGGTACCCCGCCCCCCCCCCCCCCCAGAAAAAATAAAACACCCTGTCTATGAGCACAAATGGATGTAAATTAAGTGGCTTTCATTTTATGTGGACATGATGACCTCCTTAACTCTTTCACTCCCGCTGCCCGCTATAGCGGGCACGACGTCATTTACGTTCTACCCCGCTGCCCGCTATAGCGGGCAGAAGCGTTCGCCTGTTTATCCGTTTTTTTAAACGAACCGTGTCACGGCTACATAACGTAATAGCTCCCACAATTCATATAGGTCCCGCTGGGGATCCCTCTATGTGTCCCTGCTATGTGTCCCTGCCATAGAAAACTAAAATATTATATCTGAATTCCATTGGAAGCATGCCTGAATTTAAGCGGTCGGTCGCACACGGACATTTTCCGATACCTATCGCCAAATGTCCGACCATTTTCATTTTTAGCCTGACATTATATCCGGCAGTATATTTTTAAATAAAATCTCATATATTTGGCAAGAATGTTGTCTAAAGTGTTATAGTTGTGCGTATCATACACCTTTTACGTAGACAATCAGGCCTAATACCCCTGAAAACGAACGCAATATTGAAGCAGAAACCGCACACTCATTATACTGGAATTCCCAAAGTTATAAATAGATAGCACCAAGGGAGTGAATTCAGTTTCGATTGATTTAGTTTTGAGGAAGTTTGTGTTCTAAGTTCGTCAATAAAAGGACTTCTAGTGTGTGAAGTTCATTTGATTTTAGTGTGAGATATAATTAGATCGATTAGAGTGATTTTGGTCAATATAGTCAATTATTTATAAATCATTGAATGTGATCACTGGGTGATTTATTTTTGCATTGCCTATTTTCGTTTTTGGCTGATATTTTAAACAAGGTGAAATAACTGCTTCAAATTTGACCATATGGTGATCACCAGTGTGTGCACAAGAAATAAATAGCCAGCATTGTAGTCAGTGTATGAGTGCCATTCAGTAGCAAATTGATCAAAATCTTGTGTTTTCCAATGACCGGTGTTTCCCTAGCAACCGTTGTCAAGGAAGTTCGGCACCCGAATGTCATCTATGACCCTCATGTGAATATAAATTCACTGCTGATCACGGCAATATATGGTTTGCCATACCCACGATCCCTCTAAACATTAGTATTTAGGCTTAGTGCTAAAGACAACAAAAAATCCTAATTAAGTCATGTAAACATGGGGTCTGGGGCATTTTACCCTCATATAGTCGTTGGTGAAAGAGTTAATGTGTGGTATTGACCGTTCCCACTATATGACCTGTTATATACTCATCATCGCATCGTATGCTGAGATGGATGTTCAATTAATGTAATTAATCCATTCCTAATAAATAAACTATTTATCTATCTATATATGTGTATACATGTTACTATAATGTTATGGATTCATATTTCAGATGCGATACGTAGTCCAACTGATCAGTCTCAGATACACACGAAGTACCAAAGGCATATTAACTGCAGAGAAGATCCGGTGTTAGTGTCATCTTGATCCGCGACTTTAAAATCAATCGACGCTGATAGTGGTCCTATCATATCGTGCGCATATTGAGAATGGCACGGTTTTTTTTTTAACTCTGTACAATGCAATGCTCATATGCTTCATTGACACATTCAGCTATATATATACCAGCAAATTGGCGGCAGCGTGGGAGGCCGGTGGTTATACTAGTGATACGTTATCTCGAATATTTGAGAGAGCAAAAGTAAAAGCACTAATTAAATAATTAGCTAAGATTGATAAATTGTTAGATCTGGGAGAACCGACTGATATCGGGTGGGTAAATATTCCTGCTTTGTGTGGACGCACACCTGTGTTGTCAGGTGTCTGTTTACAATTAGAATCACAGATATTCGAAAATTGCATACGTGACAATTTCTTTCCCATTCAATCCGGTGTTGGTTGTACCTTCCGGAATGATGATACCAGGTATACGGGGGTTGAAAATACCAGCAGGTTGATTATTAAAAACGCACAATATGCCTTATAATACTCAGTTGGTAAATATATGTCACAACGTGAAATATTGTTCTCACATCAATTGATATGCATGCCATCCTGTATATTCATTGGAAATCCCCTTGGTATGCGTATTATGATATTGTGTCCATATTGGTGCGCCAAGCATACACAGTACACGTCTGTCGCCAGCGTTGAGAAATTTGAGGAATGTTTTGTTGCCCTAGTTTCCTTTAAACAATTATAGAAAGTAGACCGGTGATTCCCCTTAGTAAATCCCATTTAGATATATCAACAGGGAACCTCGCCACTGGGTGTGCGCGGTATCGTAACATCGCAGTACAAACGATTAAAACCGGAACTGAATACACAGCGAAGAATCCGTTTCATTGAATAAATATTAGACCAGCCCTGTGTGTTTTGAAGTGTCTTAATGCAGTTATGACTAGCACTATATATACGTCCACAATAAGACATCCGGGTTTGAGGGCTTATAATGGTTCTTCGAGGCATAAGCGTGCCAATACTATTTACTGTGTGAATGAATGAACATTGATGAACATTCGCTGCTGAGACAAACGTGAAAAAGACTGTGAATCTGAACAATATATTGATTTTATCACTTTCGGTTCCATGGAAACAGGGACGGATATTATTCAACATACATGTACATGGGTATTTTGGCAGTTATTGTATGTGCATTATGCATTTGGAACTGTGTGCAGTCCTTTCTATATAACACATGCTTACATTTGATAATAACACAGTGCAGTGACAGAAAATCACATTCAACTTTGATTTTTGAATTGGTTCTTGTAAAAAAAATCGATCTGTGAATCTTACCGAATTGTGAGTCGAATTATCATAAGGGAAAAAACGTTAGAATCGGATTATATATATACGCATGTTCATAAAATGTCCACCAACATCTCAAGTAACATAAGTCTGGAAGATTTGAATGCGGAAAAGGCACTGGCACTTGCTCCTGTCACTGCCTACCTGTTCACGCTGATGACGATCGGACTGATAGGAAACTCTTTAGTGTGTTACATTTACACTGCTAAATTCAAACGAACGCCATCTAACTACTTCATTCTCAGCATGGCCGTGATAGATATCGTCACATGTACGATTGGGATTCCATTTGAGACTGCTGATCTACTTCTTCCGCTCTCATTTGATGCACCTGCCGCCTGTAAGATATCGCGGTTTATACAGACGGTGTCCGTGTGTGCGTCAGCCAGCATTCTCATATGCATTGCCTTCGACAGGTACTACAAGATCTGCAAACCATTAAAGGCGTTTCCGTTGAGAAAAACCAAAATCTTATGCACCATCGCAGCTTCATTAGGAGTTTTTCTTGCTTGGCCAACGCTGATAGTGTTTGGGACTAAAACAATAAAAGACTCAGATGAGCGCATCGAGGGATATGAATGTTCTACGGATGATAGCATCCGAGGTACGATGTACGACAAGGTTTACTACGGAATTCTGTTATTTGTGTTCGTCGTAGCGTTTACCATTATTGCCGTTTTGTACACAGCTATTGCAATTCGTCTTTTTAAAAGGAAACGTACTGTGATAGGCGAAGCTCCATCAATAAACAGATACAAGTACGAAGATAACCCAAAAGGGAAAAGGAATAAGACAAGTTCGAAATCGTCCAAGAATGAAAACGGTGCGAATTGTACTGACTTAGAAACCGTAAAACGTGACGAGACCCGAATCCAGACCACACCGAAGCAACAAGCTTCGACTGGGACCAAAAGTAAGATCAGGACAACAAAAGCGACAGTTATCTTCTTTGCGATTACTAGTCTGTTCGTCTTTACGTTTGTACCATTCCTTGTTATGATGACGTTAAGATCACTCAAGATCGCGTTCGTTGAATATGAACACGAGTGGCAGGAGGTGCTGTTTAACTTCGGGGTCAGGTCGTACTTTCTTAGCAACACAATGAACCCTCTGATATATGGAGTTATGGACGACCGCTTTAGAAATGAAGTCGGAAAGCTCCTGTGCGCATGTCGCGCACCAACGAAAATTAACCAGGACATAAATCTGCGCAACAGACCAGTGGCGAAGTTTTAAAGGGATACATAGTAACTAAGCTTCTACAAACATTGTAGTTGATTGATTTTGGTATGTTTTCGAGATAAATATGGACCGACACATTCATGTGGATACAATACTCATGTACGGGGGATACTTGTGCTTAAGGAGGCATGTTCATGGGGAATTACTTACATGTACTAAAGGGGTACTGTACACTAAATCCAGCCATGAATTCATTTTCACTATAATGACCATGTTGTTTTACGTCATTCATAAAGTAAATGGGGGTATTTTGCACTCATCTGTGGCTCAAATTCATTGATTTGTTGCATATTTTCTGTTGAGCATAAATGGAGATGGTCCCATAAATGGCCGGATTTAGAGTACAGTACCCCTTTAAAGTAATAACGAGTATTGTTATGCACAGAAAGGAAACGGGTGGGGGTCCTACTTTCTATTCAACACGGAGCAACAAACAACGTAAGTTCACGGAGCAACAAACAACGTAAGTTCAAGGTTTTTATTATTTTCAGAGTATAATGTGTGTGTATATATCGACATACGAATTTGTATCCTCGAAACGTGACAGAAAAGCGAAAGATTACATTTACTGCAGGCTTAATTTGAAGTTCGCAGATTTTATTCCGCTTTGAAGATCCACTGATTTAACCCCAAATAATTGAGAATTTCGTAATCCACTTACAATGCAAAAGAAATACTTGCAATGAACTGCATTCGTATCACACACACATCGCGAAAATCCACAAACTTATCCACAAGTATTACATTGAAAACAACCATAATCGCTCAAAATTGAGAACGCTCTTTATCATATATCGCTTTTGGGCGACGGAAGCATGTGCACTATATAAAAGGCAATCATTGGATTTTTTGCTAGGCTGACAAAAAATCAAAACGTGTTAGAACTGAAAGTCGATATCTGGGCACAAAAAAAACTCATATTTAACTCTTTCGCTGCCACCCCGCCACACGGACATACTCCCCAGTGCCAAGCATTCATGGTGTAAATACAAGTAGTTTATGTATATGTGGGTAATGCAATAACTATCGGGTAATTATCGGTGTATTTAGTTGAAACTTTACATGTGGGTATATATGACAATGACCTATCACATGCCCCGACGTGGAGACCCATTCAAGGTCAAAGCCTTTGGGTCACGTGCCATTGGCGGCCATCTTGGATTTGCTTTAATTTATGTTTTTCGGTAATAATTTTCAATTCATATATGATTAAATGTTTGTTTTTTGTTCTATTGTTCTATCCCATTAATTAATGCTTCACCAGTTAATCATATTCCGGCTACTATTCCCTATTTTTCACCAACCTCATTCCGACAGAATTTTTGGACGCTAAACTGATCAGCAGAACAGAGGCCGCCAAGTCAATTATGATGTCTATTTTCCACTCATATATCGCATCCCATGCACCAAAAGTTAATTTGTCAATGGTATATTCTGGCTCGGACTGTACTCATAGAACTTCAGGAGTAGCATGACTTTGACTGACCTTTCTTCTAAATTGTCAGCGCACACCAGCACTCTACATAAAATAAATGAATCCCCGTTCTAATGCAACAAAACAATATAATTACGACCCGTAAACCAGGTGCACCCCCGAACTCGCATAAATGCGTATTTGGCAGCGACCGGGTAACTCGCATTTATGCGAGCTTGGCATCGAAAGAGTTAATGGACTTGTCTGTAAGATCTAGTTTATATTTGCTGGTACATGTATATAGCACGTATACATATTGTGGTGTCAATCGGAGCGAGCATCTTTAACATAACTGTGTTAATTGTTTATAGATGAATGTCGTCATTGAGTTGAATGGGATCCTTATCTTCGTTTCCTGTTGTTTACTTTCTCGCACGATGAAGTGTATACATAACTGTGTGACTCGCCATAAGTCACGTAGAGGCTATATATATATGTGTTCATAAATGGAATGTTAAGTGTGCTTGTGCGAGAAACTTATTAATATGCTTTTTGTTTAGTTCAACTTTACCTACTTTCGTGGTATCATACCATGAATTCGTAAAGCCTACATTTCGAATCATAAGTTTCGATTCAATATATATGGAAATACTTTAGACAATTTTACATGTGCCGCTACCTGAACCTCACATCCAAGTTTACATGTATTCAACATCACGACAAACGAAGAATAGACATTTCCGATGTAAACTTATATCTAATAACTGAGTGGGAAAATACAGTCCGGAGTGAATGAAGATATATACCTTGAGATACAAGAGAGTTAACTCTCCCGTTTAAATGGGCATGGCTCATATAGTTCGTCCAAAGAAATAAGAAACTGTTAGCATCATTCGGCAATATAAATTATGTTTGAAATTAAGCGTTTTAATAACTGACTTAGCGCACAAGTAAGTACTGCAAGTTGATATAGTGTATATTCTACTCAATTTATTAATCGACTGACTCCCCATATATGGACCTATATACATGTACAATTAATTTCCCACTCCAACAGCAGTCAGCAGTTTTATTATTGATTTTCTGCGTATATTGCCTGCCAGAGCAGCGATCAGACAATTGCCGAACAAACACGGAAATAGCACCCTTTTAATCTGCCCATTTTACAAATTGAACGCATTTTATGGAAATTTGCTCTCGTACAAGTTGAAATGAAACGAAAAACCACACATCCCCATCAAACAAAGCCAGCAAATTAACCAAAACTCATATAATTTCACTATACATGTATGTAATGCCTTATACCTTACTATACACACAATAACATATATCACAAATCATGTTAATAATGTCAAATTATTAACATTTGTGTGCTTAATTTGATTGTATTGGGAGAGGGACCGGCTTCGTAAGTTGAAAAAATGCGTGGCCATGGAAATACACCAACTCTGTAATGCATGAAGGATTCACGGAATAAATATACTTATTTCATACCTCCATTTCTGGAGATACGATATACAATAATACTAAGATATTAATGGTTTTGTACAAGACGATGGTTGGTAAGTTGTATTTAAGAATACGCTGCCGTGTTCTCTTTCAATCATAACCCAGGTGTGGTCGCCTAACGTCTTAATCCAAAACTGACAGCATCATCTTCCTTCAGTCCACATGACATGTGACGCTTTTGTTGACAAACAATTAAGTTGTATAACACGATAATCGACAATGCACGGGGCCCAAAATCCATTCGGATTCACGATGGATCCCTCTAAGCAGCAACTTCGGAACCTTGAATACCGCGCCATCCGATAAATCGTTGGGATTGTTTATCTTGCGTTAGCGATGAACAATGGTTCGAATCTGTATCATATAATACAATAAAATTCGATGATCGACTGCGAATGGGCCACTTATAGCCTATTGTATTTCAATACGGTCAGTGGTTAGACTCGCAGATGAGATGATTCAGAATCATCTCGCATTTGCCTTGGGTCATACTTATGACAAATGTGTTAAGTTCTGCTAACTGGTTGAACAGATTCTAGCCCAGCTGTTGATTTTTTTGGATTCTGTGACACTCGTCACCTTCGGGGGACAGGCGAATCCAAGAAATCCCGTTTGGGTATTATAGGCATGACATAATTCAAAGATTGGCTTGGTGTCAAAAGGTAAATATTCGAGCCATTCATGTATCCGCCATGGAGCTGAACAACTACATGTATAATATATGCACAGTTTATGTTCAAAAATATTTGTTGTTACATTTATATAGTCCCGCTATAGTTCCGCTTTGAGAATATGGTTGCAACTTAAGATCATTGCGGGTAAAGGTAGCCTCAATTAGTTCATAATTATGACTTGTACGGTTGTCGTCTTTTGCTGCGTTTACTTTGAAACACAAATACCAATTTTGTTTCTGATCAAATAATCCAAACTGGAGTTATCCGTCGGAAACCAAAAATGTTAACAGTGCACGGGAAGGGGGGGGGGGGGGGGCTGACAGACTGATAACATAATACGACTGTTTTCCAACCGCCGCTCTTCTTTGCGATTACATATCATTGAGCTGACTACAATCTAATTCAGAATTAAAATGGAAAACGTGTCCCTTAAATATTAGACTGGGATTGTTCAGGAAATTCGTCGTAGAGATAAGAGGTCTACTGGATGGCAAGGTAATGGATGTCATGAATCTCTACTTTGGCTATACGCCCGTATATATCATACACATATTACACCCATTCATAGCCTGGAAACGTTTTGATATCCTGGCGGGGAATTATTTAATTAACGTTGAACAAACAACGCAGTGACTTTATTTCTGTGTTCATACTTGTTCTTTAATAATCTAATTTACAATAGATGTGGTCCCAGCTTGAGATTGTAACGTAATAAAAATTGAATTGATTACACGGGGAAAAATCCATCATTGTAAGCAACGCAAAACAAAATCGGCTCACCAAAGTCGCATGAATGATGAAAACTCGAACTGGGACCTTCACAAATACATTATTACGAAACAGGTATTAACTAATATATTAGTAAGTTATTACCTACGTTATTTTTCAGTGTTATAAACTTAACTGTCACTGGTGGAGTTTTATCTCCACAGGCATATATAGCCAGAGTAGATATTCATGGCATGATCTAGTGTATGGTGTTCTTGAATACGGAACACTGTTTATAAATCGCACGTAGAACACAACTTAGCCATGCTCGTGCAGTAACAATTCTGCTATTCCACAAAGTGATTTTGTAACTGGTATTTGTCAGTAACTAACTCAAATATATGACTAGAAATAATCGTGCAATTCAGCCTGTTCTCTTGTAAATACGTCCATATTGAACGTATTTCAAAAACCCAAATACGCCAATATCGGCATTATTTGAATCTCAATTACGCTCTATATGAACGAAATATGAACGTAAATGGGACACGATCAAAACAGTCGCACATGAGCTATTTCAATTCGAAATAAGGTCATATATATAGGCAGTATTTAATCTACTGTTTCCATCGACACGATGGAGTTTGGGTTTGGGAAGATCCCCCCGGGAAGATTTGAAAGGGCTGTAAGCCCTCTCCTACAACCACGTTTGATTGCCATAGTGCCGCTGAAGAGCGTTTGTTGAGTTTGGTTGTGAGTGTTTAATAATCAGTAGATGCTTGCCTGTGGAGTATGGGTTACATGCCACGACACGGCACGACGTACCATATGAATGCTCTTTATAATGTGTTTTCACTGCGGCCGCGCTCCAATCAACGGAATAACGGGTAGCAGTCCTATATGAGCTTATTTTAGAATAGAAATAAGTTACGTGTGGACCAATGTGAATATTTAGGTCCTATATGAAGCTATTTGCACGTGGATATGTTGTGCAATTACATGCCGAATTTCGTAAGTATTTTTATATATACATGTTCAACAATCGATGCTCGGTTATTCTGAAGTTTATCGCACAAGTTAAACAAGTTTACGGTACATAGAACAATCAGGGACAAAATGCTTTGATAGGTTGATATGAATTATTACCAGGTGTTTTAATGTACTCTTGCATTGCTTTAAAGGGGTACTGTACACTAATCCGGGACCATCTCCTTTTATACCCAACAGAATATATATATATATGCAACAAGGGAATGAATTTGAGCAATGGATAAGTGCAAAATACACGCACGTGCTCTATGAACGACACAAACAACATGGTAATTATAATGACAATGAATATATGGCTCCAATCATAAATTCATTATAATCACCATGTTTTTGACATCGTTAATAGAGCACATGGGTGTATTTTTCAACTAATCCATTGCTCAAATTCATTCATTTGTTGCATATATTCTGTTGATTGTAAAAGGAGATGGTCCCATAAATGGTTGGATTTAGTGTAGAGTACCCCTTTAAGAAAATATTCATTGCCGTATCACAACGTTGTCCGCTGGAGATTATAGCTCCACTGGAAAAATCACTCCACACCATAATAGAACCAGCTACCACCGATCAGTAGATAACAAACTTTCCCAGATATACGAATCAGGATACTCGGCCGTTTCCAGGGTAATGTTTTGAGAGGTTTCGCAAACTCAAGGATAGCAGTTACGATTGTGGTTAGAGTACAACGTCATCAAATTATGTGCACGTTCTAACTGTTGCCGTCACATCGGATAGGGTATCAATTTCTTCGGTTTGTACCAAAACTTCATTTAAGAAATGAATGTAGTGGTTGTGTGTGTTTTTGTGTGATACAGTGCTGTGGTAGTTGGGGCAAATTATGTAAACAGCGAAGCGATTCTCACTAAATGTGCCCACAACGACCAAAGCGCCGCATCCACAAACAACACACACAACCACAACATTCATTTCTTATATTTTTATGGCATTTTGGTGATTGATTGCCATAATAAAGCTGAATGTTTTCTTATTTATTTTCACAAAATCTGCCGATAATTTTGAGACTAGACCACAAGGCACATTAAATCAACACAATATGATATTTCCAAGCACTTAGCAACGATAACGTGGTCGATATAAATAACTGGATTCAGATGCAATTTGGCTGAACTTTAAAAGCACGCCCAATTATTATGACAGATTAGGCCAACAATTTGTGATGTCGTGTTCGTGTTACGATATGCGTTATTGGGGTATGAACCGACAAACCGGGTGACCCAATTGGCAGAACTTTGACCAATCACCGAACAGGATTTAATGTCACACAGACGGGCTATGCAAATATTTGAAGATACAGACACTCAGTCAATTAACTGTTGTATCATAAAAGCCATCACTTATCAAGCCTCGGACAACTATATATCATAGGAATACGAATATTATACTATATATCATAGGAATACGAATATTATACTATATATCATAGGAATACGAATATTATACTATATATCATAGGAATACGGATATTATACTATATATCATAGGAATACGAATATTATACTATATATCATAGGAATACGAATATTATACTATATATCATAGGAATACGAATATTATACTATATAATCATAGGAATACGAATATTATACTATATATCATAGGAATACGAATATTCTAAGGTTATATTTTATTTTACCTGTATTAATGCATTTCTGGCCACAATATATGGACATCTGGAAATTCTCAATTCGAAGAGTTAGGAACATTGTCTTATATATGAAGGTATTTTTGGTGTTATGACCAATTTTTGTCTATATAGTGTGAACCGATTCACACACACCCACTACATTAACTTCTTATATATAAATAACCGTACTTTAGCCATGATGATTAATCGCCTTGAATATATTTCCTGTGGGAACGTTATGTCGGAAATGGCTAACGGTGGGCCAGTACTGTCAATTTGGAATATAAATTAGCACCCAATCATTGATCGCATCACTTTTGTATAGATAACGTACGTGCTTGCATATTAGTTATCGAGATTGAAGACAGTCCCGATAGGTATATGGGAAAATAGTGAAATTTTAAATTGCTTAAATCACGACTGAAATAACAATGACCACTACTAAACTTGCAGATTATGTAAAATAAAATGAGCATTAATTTTCGCAGACATTGCGAGGAGTGTATCAATGCAACGAAATTTCAAAAGACCCCTTTGAAAAGGGGCAGTACTCTGTCATATCGACGCGATTAGTGTACAATAGGCTACATTAATACGAGGCTTTATAACTCGAGTACTTCGTGTCATTTCTCAAAAGAAAGTTTGATTCGATTAGCATATGCCTAGCGTTCCCACACTAAATGTGCAATATATAAGCAGTGACGACAATTGGTGATATATATCCAATTAAAGTCATTGCACCTATTGGCTGTCACACTGAGTTCAGGTATGCGGTTAGCATCCATACAATTTGGCAAATTTAGCGTGAAAATCGAATGGTGCATTCTTAAAATTAATTGGATTATTTGTCAGGCTCAGTGTCGTGGAAGGCTGAGGGTTTTAATAAACCGGGGATATATCGTGCGCGCGGATAATTAAACATTGAAGTGGTCAGGTTATATACCTGTGAGAATCGGTCTATTCCCAGGCCATTCGATAAATTATCCCGGATAACCACGCGATAAACGCTACGGCGAGAGTATATAGAAATGTTTGACGTGGGGCACTTTTAAATGAGAAATTATGACATAGTTTTTTACTAAATTCGAGGACCTTTTTTATGTTAATAGTAATGTGTGCATAGTCCCAACATGAAAGTTTGTATAAACTATATGCGTAGGCCCCTATAATCAGGAACGAGATTATAGTATGTTGACTGGGATCAGCGGATACCTACATGTACATGTAGACTACATCTTGTGTATTATAGATCCACGTTCCGATTTGACACAGACTAATTCAGAAATTCTTAAATCAATTTACTGGTTACCATGCACTCTAAATCGCGTTGAGTATAATTTTACCAAACACAATTGTGCATATATCACAATGCGAACGTTATAGGTAGATTTTACCCAATGTTGAGCAATGTTTTTGCTCATCACAGGGTAACAATTTACCCAATATTATTTTCCATTCTGCGCTTGGGAGATTTTTTTTGTACCCGAACCTTTGGGTGAATAATTACTTTAAGTCAGCTTATGCTTTGGCGATATGTAGGGGAATTGGTACACATGGGTCACATGACCAGGGAAATATACTTGCATACATGTGTGTGCCTTTGATATCAGATGACTTAAAAGGGGGCTAATACATTAATTTAACATAGATGATAAATGAAGAGCGCTCATTATCACCTCAGAAGATATGTGGGAAAATTGGCACAGAGACGTAATTTGACATGGGAATAAATGCCGCTGACCTCAGATGACTTAAAGAGGCATTAATAATTAGTAATAAAGAGCGTTTATTGTCAACTTATAAGACAGATGTAACTTCACCAGGAGAGGGTCACGCAATAGGTAATGTTTATCACAGGTGAAAAATAGTTAATTTAAATGACTGGAAGGGGCACTAATACATTACTCATTCTTTCTCCGTGTAGCGCCATGACCCCATGCAACTAGCTTAGTATAATTTAGGCACTTCCCACCTTGGAATAAATATTTTTGTCCATCGAAATAAAGATAGTTGTTTTATGGTGTCGGGTTGGGAATATTAAAAGTATTGAATATATGGACTTTATTTTACGTTGAAGTATTTGTTTAAGTCATATATAGAGTCTAGAACAATCTTGTCCCGATTTTTCATCAGAATTATCACATTAAAGTGCACTGTGATATATAAAGATAATAAGTTCAACAAACGACATGTGTGTTGAAATTATTATCTGAACATTTCCTGAGGGAAATGCTGGTCAATAAGTATCTAGTTTAGAAACGGTTAACATATATGTGTATAGACATTTCGTAACCATCCTTCAGAATTACGTGGACACAACTTGGAGCACGTGAAAGTCTAGATCATGGCATGACTCTCTACGCTGGCTAACGTGCGTTAGCTAGAGGTTACAATACACCAAATGATTTACATAGGCCTCAGTGTTAACAAATCCCGCTGGCCTATATTCGCAGCAAAGCTTTGACCCTGCACGAGTATTTGAAATTAAAGAAGATCCTTTTAGACACACAGAAATGTGCACAAAAGTACTTGTAAACGTGGTGGATCACACTGCAGCTTGACAAACGTCACACTACCTTTAAAATTGAGAACAAAATGACATCGAAAAAAACACAAACACCTCCCATAAATTATTCGCCATTTGCACAGCCATAGCCGTTTACCATGTGGCTATATTTGATGTTTCTCGACGGGAAACACTTTTGTGCATTTTTTTATGCACTTTTCATCCATGTATCATTGACCATTCAGCTGCCATAATTTTTTTTATGCTGATCCTAGCTTGGGGGTCCCAGGGGAAATCACTCTACTAATTTGTATTTGGTGTATTGTAACCTAGAGTAGAGATTCATGACATGATCTAGTGTAGGTCCGGTGTATGATATTTTCTTCCACGGCAAATGACAAGACATGGATGTAGTGCTGAGGGTATCTAAATTAGAAGAAATGACGTTAGTAAAACAGAAAGTGAATTCAAACCGTTGTACTGTGGCTGTCAACAGTTATAGGCCACTGTAGCATACATATACATACATGTATATATATTGATGTTTTTCCACATGTTATCAATTTCATTTGACCTGATGTGACTTTTGACCAAAACGTCAACTCATTGTATATGTGCTTACACGCCTGGAGTAGTTCTCCCACGTATGCCGGCTTAATAAATCCAATCTATTTTACCACCCACAGGTGAATGAGTAAGCGGGTACAGGTAATTTCGCAGCAGATGATATACACTTTCTCAATTCTAATTTTTATATCAATACACCTTGAATCGCCGGGACATATGCCAGTATTTATTCCCATTAAATTAACGAAAGTGTTTGTCGTGATTTTTCGTGACACTTGAATAGATATTAGCATCATAGTATCGACTAGCTGAACGGATTTGTAACCAGACTCGACCTAATCCGATTACTCTCGGATGTGCACTGCGCGAACTTGCCTAAAGAAAGCCAATCAAAATGGGCGAAGTATTAACTGCCGATGATATATTCTGCGGAACTATGGAATAGCATAATGGAATAATTGAAAAACTGCAAGGTTCATTACTCGCAGTTTGTATTTATTATCGTGATTTAGAAAACAAATTTCTAAACGTCATTTCTTGATTTATCTAATATTAGTTTTCTCTGGGAACACCAGGCTGAGAACACGGGGAAGGGCTTAAACATTGAGCTTGCAAAACTTGGTAGGCGATATTGTTAGGTAGGCGATATTCATGTTAGGTAGCGCATTTTAAAAGTCAGGACATAATACGTGAAAGCAGGGACGTGGCGGACAGACGCGGGGTGTTTGGTGTCTAACCACCCCTCCCAACAACTTTCATCAAAATTTTCAGCAGTTGATCAATTTGTGCCTGACACAACGTTTACATTGGTTAGAAATTTTACTCATAAAGTCAGAATTCTGAGAATATAAATTCAGAATTCTGAGTTATAAAGTCAGAATTCTGAGTTTTAATGCCAAATTATGAGAATATAAAGTCAGAATTCTGATTTATAAAGTCAGAATTATGTGTTATAAAGTCAGAATTCGGAGTTTTAATGCAGAATTCTGAGAATATAAAGTCAGAATTCTGAGTTACAAAGTCAAAATTCGGAGTTATAAAGTCAGAATTTATAAACGATTCTGTTTCGATTATCTGGCTACTCATTTCCGGGAAACAGTTATAATTTGAGAAGATACATTTATACAAACTTTAAATACTCGAGAACAAAAACTTACTCAGAATTGTCAGCTGTTATAACTTTTCGCACATATATCATCGAAACGCCCTTCTTTGTTTTCACCATATCATGATTATACATGTATATACATGTAATTACCACGAACACGCGTTTTACTTGTTCATTTTGAAGAAAAGTCTCGTCCCATGCATTACTAATATACAGTCCGTATACAGAAGGTTCTCACGGATTTTATACCTATTTTTATCACCTTGACCTAACCGTAATTTTACTGATGTGTTGGATCAGTTTTAATTTGAGGCTTCAGTCTGCCAACTAGCTCCATAATTATACCGTATATGGTTACCTCAGATACAATTTGCAAATAGACCAGCATCCAAGAATATCGTTTGATTAGTCAGACAAGGCTCATTCGAACTTTAAAAGTATGTCTACATAATGTCAAATTAAGCAGGGACACGTTGTGTCGATAATCTTTATCTATATTTGCGAATGTGTGTGTGTGTCTGTCTGTCTGTGTTCTATAGAAATTCACGGGGGGCCACCAGTAGAGGGCACCAAAGGGGTCTGACTGGGGTAACGTTTTACGAGAAAGATAATGGTGCGGGTTAGAATTTTCTAATGTGGTTGTCATGGGAAGATAAGGGGGAGGGGCAGCAAAATATGTTGACACCGATTTCCACCAAACGTATACATAATAATATTCATGGTATGAGGAATCTAATGGTGTAGTTTAAATATATCAAATGTGGCAAAGTTCAAGTCAGGGGTGCACGTAAGGGTATACAGAAGGGAATCGAAATTGATAAAAAAAAATATTTTAGCGCCGATTTTCCACCAAATGTATACACATTGTTCTCCGTGATACAAGGAATCTAATTGTGTGAGTTAACGACGCCAAATTGGTGCCGTTTGGACGAGCGATTGGGGGCACTAAATTTGAAAAGAATTTGTTTAGTCACCGAATACCACCAAACGTATACATAATCATCTTCATGATATGAGGAATCTAACGGTGTGTTTTGAATATGTCAAAAGTGGCAGGAAAAGAGTCAGGGGTGCACTTAAGGGGTGATAGGCACCACAATTGATAACAAATATTTTGAGCACAGATGTGCACCAATTTGACACACGTTCTTCTTCATGATACGCGGAATCTAATCATGTGAATTAAAGACGCCCAAAATGGTGCGGTTTGGATGAGAGATTGGGAGGGGCCACTAAATTTTATAAAAAATGGTTTAGTCGCCGATTACAACCAAACTTATACACAACCATCTCCATGATATCAGGAGTCTAACTGTGTGGTTTAAAGATGTCAATAGTGGGGCCGTTCGAGTCAATGGTGCATGGAGGGGGAGAGGGAAACCAAATTTGATAGAAGTATTTTAGCGCCGATTTCTACCACACTGATCAATATTCTTCTCCGTGATTCGAGGAAACTCATCGTGTGGTTTAAATATGTCAAATTGGTGCCGTTTGGGTGAGAGATGGGGGAGGGGCACTAAATTATATACAAATTTGTTTAGTCGCCGATATCAACCAATTTTATATATAGACAACTTCATAATTATTCTAATTGTGTGGTTTAATGATGTGGTGTGCTTGAGTCAAGGATATGGAGGGGCGGGTCACAAACACTGATAAAAATATGTTTGGCGCCGATTTCCACCAAATTCATACACGTTCTTCTCCAATGAAACGAGTAATCAAATCGTGTGGGCTAAAGTCACCACAATTGGTGCCTATATTTGCGAATTTCTGTCTTTCTGTCTATCTGTCTGTCTGTGTTCTATATACTTCACGGTGGACCATCTAGATGACAACTGGATCAAACAGTGATTAAATATTTTTTGTCGCCAATTTCCAAACTTATACATAATGATATGGCGCTGTTCGAATCAGGGGTGCACGGAGGGGGAGAGGGGCAACAAAATTGACCAAAAACTATTTTAACACCGCTTTCCACCAAAATTGATACATATTCTTCTCCATTAAAAAGGAATCTATAACTGTGTGATTTAAAGACGCCAAATTGGTGCCGTTTTAGTGAGAGACGGGGGAACTAAATTTAATAAGATAATCATCTCAGTGATATCAGGAGTCTAATTGGCATGGTATAGATATGTCAAAAGTGGCGCCGTTCGAGTCATGAATGGGGAGTAGAGGGTCACCAAATCTGATACAAATATGTTTAACAATAATTTGCACCAAATTCATACACGTTCTTCTCCAGTGATAGGGGAATCAAATCATGTAGGTTGAAAGACGCCACATTTGGGCCGTTTTTGCCAAGGGTGGAAACAGGAGGGGCGATAACATTGAATAGAATGTTGTAGTCGCCTATATATCCACCAACCTTTCATATAGTCATCTCCATAATTCGTTCTGAGGAGTTTTTCACAAACTCGACTCTCATATGTATATGGGGACGACAATCAGGGCATTCATATAGTGAGCTAGCAAAAACAGATACATGGAAGAAAGCACTAAACGTATATTTATCATTATATTTAAGAGATGCATATATTCCTGCAAAATGAGGAACCCTGAATCGTCAGAGGATTCTCTTAGATATGCGAGTCGACCATAGGTCGCCTCGCATATATAAGAGAGTGCATTGGCCTAACAATGTTTTATCATTTTTTTTAAATAAATGTTTCTTACAATTTTTAGGACATAAAATAAAAAACATCCATTACCCTGCAGGGAGCCCCACACATATATAGAAGCATATAGAAGAGTGTCATCTGCTCATGTTTTTCTGGGGCTCTGTATGGGTGAAATTATAAAATTGTTAAAGAATACAAGAAAAAATTATTAAAATTGTAAAAAATTGTTAGGCCAATGCATTCTCTTATATATGCGAGGCGACCTATGGTCGACTCGCATATATAAGAGAATGCATTGGCACAGGGTAAAAAAAAAATCCCGACTTACGACTGGATTTGATATGGCGGGTCACATTTGCCAAGAGAGATGGAAATGTATAGAAGGCCTGTTAAAACACTGGTCAGTGTGCAGTCAAATATAGTTTATATTGAGATAAAAGCAAGTAGCAAATGACTTTTCAGGATCTGACAAGGGTACATCTGCCCGATACAAAGGAGTTATTTAATTTTTTAGAACATACTCATGGTCTAAAATAAACATCTTAAATCGCACTCTGTCGGGCAAATGCAGCCGATATATAACAACATTTATTTTAAACTGGGAATAGCCAGTATAGACCACGGACAGAGGACCACCTCGACATGCATGTCTTTAAAACATCTTCATGGATATATGATAATCAGGTGTCCTCAATCTTAGTCTAACCCACTAGATTGATTTATACATCTCTATGTAAAACGTCTTTTCTTTTTGCGAACTAATGTATTTATATGGTTCATGTTTTGATACCAATAACAAAAACAAAAACAAAGGTCAATTCCAACCACGTCGACTCTATAATTTTAAAATGATAACTTTTGAAGTACGCGATATTCCGTGTATAAGAATGACGTTTTGTGATGCCATTTGGATATACAATTTATGAGAATACGTGTAACATATTGAGCAAGAGTATTCTCTGTTCACACCAATTGTCCACAGCAGAGGGTATCACATCAATTTAACTTGGGCAACGCCAGGTAACCCTGCTAGTTACCTATATACAGAGTCCATATACTATAACATACTATATATGGGAAACATCTTTGCAAAGTCATAGCGATTTTCCATGTGATTAGTTTTTAGCAGAAACTTGAGAGAAACGCTCTTTATTTGTATTCACAGGGTAACAAGGAACGCTTTTTATTGATCCACATTTTCGTTTCTAAACAATTCTTTCTGTACATATTAAGTCCGCAGTAAAGTGTCGACTTATTATAGTCACCGGGATGTAACAAAACAGGAGCGTAATTTCAGGCTTCACTGGAAAACGAAACTTCGAGTGCATAGACACAAAATGTGAACGCTCTTCCCAAAGGGATGCCATAACATCTGAATATAGAGTAAGAGTGCTCATCTCCTTCCCTCGCGTAGTGGCCACACTGTAAATAAAAGTGTTCAAATTTGAACGCCAAAAATGCAACAGATAATGAACACTGTTCAGTGTTCAATTTAGAACAGTTGTGTTCAATTACTCTGAACGGTCCCCGGTGTTCAGATTTGAACGCATGTGTTCTAAGAATTGAATGGATGTGTTCAATTTATGAATGCATATAAGCGTTCAGTTTTGAACACATCATGTTCAGATTTTGAACATGAGTGTTCGAAATATGTGAACGCTTGATGTGTTCCGAACACTGCAACAGCTTTTGAACACTTATATGTGTTCAAACATCAAAATCTGAACACACGTGTTCACAAAATAACTAAATTTAAATACTAGCATTCTTCATATACACGAACACAAGGCTTCGCAAACGCGAGATCAAATTCAATATAAAATGGGTGAGAAATTGTGAACAGTCTGTAGTCACACTTTAACAGTCTTAGTGCCATTCTTGTCCTGTGTACATCTAATACAAATTAACTGGCCCAATACTTTTGTGGTTATTAATGTATGATTACTGAGAACAAGCTGAAGCTATCGCTAATAATTTAAATATAATGCAACTGTTCCAGACAGAAGCATGTATATTTTATGAAATGCTGATGTAATTGTTGGGGATTAAGGTCATTCAACCTAATTAAAATGTGAGTATTATATAGGTAAATAACATTTAATAAGACTGATAAGGTGATGAATCAATGGCACAACAGTCTATACGTTTACTTGAATAATCCGTATCCAAAAACATCCATGCCGTGTTGGTCAGCATTGGCAACAGTATTAATTTCGCACGAAATCCAGTTGGCCGAATGAACATCCTGAACATCTGGAATATCCTTCAACAACTGAATTAATAACAAACTGTCAACCTTACATCTCGCACATTGCATCACAGTTACCATGTTTTAGGTAAGGCTAGACGTGAGGTTTATCATCTTAGGTCCAATTCTTTGAACTATCGGAATTAGTCACACACATTAGTCCACAAATCTTTTAACATTGAATGTGCGATGTATTTCTGCGCCGGTTCCTGTTGAACTTTCTCGATTTTGGCACCAGCTGACACCATGCAGTAATGGCTTAACAGTCACTAGAATTTGTTGACGGTGCTAGTTAATATAGCAATAGACATTTCTACGGTCACATAATTCCTGGTAGTTCAGCTACACCCAACGTGAGTAGTTTGTAGCATCCGTATATGTTGTGCCCAAAGTTTCCGCAGATATTCGATCGATGCTCTATATGCAGCTCCTGAAAGAAAGAATAATTTAATATATTAGAATATTAGTTTTCCAATTCTGGATGCTATTAGGATGCGATATTACCACCCAGCACTTTTTTTCCGAGTTTCCCGGCTTTACAATCATATTATGATATCCTGATATCAATACCGTACCAATTCAAAGACACCAGTCAACACCGCTTCCGAAATTATAAAACATTATTTCTTTCAGTGTTTGGCCACACGCTAACATCACCAATTAAAACGGTGGAACAGCACACATTAACTAGTTTAGAAAATGTATTGGGCTATTTAGCAATGATCCATGTACGAATAACCGGCACATCAATATATATTTTATTGGAGATCTACTAATATAATCAAATTTAATATATATGTGACACCAAATATTCCCCAATGACCTCAAGTGTTTTTGTTGTTTTTTTTTGCGAGAAAATTAACCGTGAGAATGCTTATGACAAAGTTCAAAGAAGTTTTAAACAGTACCTGCATGAATGAGACACTCACTTATTATCAAAAAATCAGCCGATATCAGCATATTCCCCACTAATATCTGGACGGAATATCAAACAAAAAAATTAGAACAATTTCAACCACAATTGGGTGCGAAATGTCCAACTAATATCCTCAACAGAATTGTCAAAATTTTAACTTTGCATGTTTTTAGATAAATATATACATAAACACATATGCTGATAATTATGATGATGATAATTGGATTACATATACCGGTACTTACCATGCGTAGTGCAGGCTGTATTGATAAACTTGACCTTGTCTCTTGTCAGTAAAGACCCTATAAATACCAACTATGTTTCGAACCTTTAATCTAACGCCAAAGAATGGCGCAACTGACTTGATTCCATCAATGTGAAGGCTTTATCCATCCATATGCATTAAACTACACAGATATTCAAACCGAAATTAATTAATGCCAGTTGCGTGGAACGATATCATGTTTCAAAAGACGACGCTACATGCTATTTTGTTAAGATAACTCAATGCAGACAGTCCAGTGGGATCGCATGCCATTAGTTAAGCGTGAATGATTAATGACCATGCCCGTACGTGGTCTCACCTTGAACACATATGTTCAAGAGAAGCGAACATGGACTGAACGGCAGTGTTCAATACTGAAATTAGTTTAAAACAAAATAGCGTGGGATCGTATTATATCGTGATTTTCTACACAAGTGATGAACCGGCAACATAAAAATATCGGTATCGATCAATATATGAACACTATATATATATTCACGGATATGTGATACGGATTTGACTGAATGTGACAATTTCCATTTGGGGAGGGGTGTAATTTTATATCTGGGATTTGCAATTTACAACTACCCCGCCCCTTCTCCCGTGTCGCCACCACGTCCCTGATATGTTTTCTACCGATCTGGAAAATGCTCAAAACAAAACAAAACTCATCGTGAAGCAAAATAGACCAGCGCATCCGCATTTAGTTTCACAATTGTTCAAAATAGAAGTCACAAGACATCATTTTCACAAACGAGTATTCATTAATCCCGTAAGCATATGCGATATAATATATGAAGTAACTAAGTATACTAACACAAGCGGATCGACGTCCATGCAGGTTTGAACACTACCGTTAATAAATTAGTTTTCTGAACATATACGTTCAAAATTGAACACTTACTGTTCACTAACTGAACACATCCGGGGCTGAACGCGTTCAAATATGAACACTCTTATTTGCAGTGCATGTGATGTCCTGTGAATACAGGGTCGGTTAAACGCTCGAAGTTTTCCATTGGTAACGTCTCTAAGTTTAACCATTTGAACCCTAGCTCCCCACAACGATCGACACCCTGACCCTCGGCTCCCAGTGGTATTTTGATTTATTGTGGACAAGTGTTTAGGCGCATGTTGTTGGTTATGTTCAAGTGGGGCCACGGGTCTGAACCTTTACAGGTTCAAATGATCGTCACTGCATGTTATAAGTATTTATTTGTTCATTTTTCCTGATAAGCTGACATTTACCTCAGGAAAGTTTGACTAATTTAGAGTCAAATCGAACCGTGTATCTTTAATGAACGTATAAGTTGCAAATTATCGTGGTCTAACCATAATAGAGACCTTTCGCATGTTGAACAACGACAGATAATTATTACGAATAGCTATTTCTGTCGTATTTTTTTTTTCGGACTGTCGAAAACCTGTTCGCAGAATTGACGACAACGAGTCCGTGTGTGAGACAATCGTGCTTGCTATATACTCACAGTAAGGGATTACGGGACAGCCTGTCGTGAGTATTTTGAACTTAATTATGCTGTTACTAGGTCATAGCTTAGAACTTTAATTGTCTTTCGCAAGCGCAAGTTTCACCACGACGAATGATTTGATTGCCACTAACAGATAAAAAGTAAGGCCACATGGTGATCATAATTTAAGGACATAATCTCAGGGGCATCTCCAACATCGAGGAGCTGAGAAACGATCGCGAACTTATTACTAGAATATCATGTATTCGTGATTTTTTTTGAAAATCCGAACCTGTAATCGTAACAACGAATATAGAAAAACGACAACGAATATAAAGAACACAAATTATAGTGACATAGTACCTATAAGTAAAAAATATTTGTCGTCGTTCATTATGCGAAAGGTCTCTATTAAATCATAACGACAGGGCGTGGTTGTAGGCCTCGTATGAAGCCATGGAAGCTATGGGACCAGTATATATGGAGACTTGAATGATTTTTCAATGTAAGGGATTGCTTTCTATACAATCGCAGAAAGACTCATATATATCGACAGGACATTAAACAACTCGCAGATGCAGTTTAAGACATTCTAACATTTAATGCTAACGACAAATTTAAAGTTAGTGCCAGTTGTGTTTTCTTGCAAGGCAGTTCAGAGCGAGAACAACCGCGTCCGTCCTCACAGCATGAAATCATAACAGAGATTGTTGCGAATCTACATTACATGTATGTCCGCTTACAATCTCAATATATAGCTTGAATAGTCAATCCGAGCCGATTTCTTGTGGATGGAAATGCAAACGTGTATCTATGGCTCAAGCAGCTTGAACGTCCATGTTGCTTCATAGATCAACAGGGAAACAGTCTGATAACAACTTCCGGTATGTATTCAACGGCCGTCCGAAGAACGTTTCAATTTTCATCGCCAGCACTGAACGAACGATGGAGGCAACGGGTTCACAGAACTATACGCGTAACTTGTGTCTGGTTTCCAGTGTAAATTGTCAATATGAATTTGCTGTTGTAGTGGTGCTGATATGTGTGTGTCCATATATTGTCTTTCTAGATTACCACGAACACTCTGCGAGTAATACTGTCTCCAAAAGGAATTGTTTTCGACCAATTTCTGGACGGCCAAATAGTTCCCTGTTTCGGCCAAAAGTTCAACACCAACCGCTGTCTGACGCTTCCATTTCGTCCTGCAAGAAAAGAAAACAATATGTTTTAAAACGACCTATGTATGTTGTTATCATATAAGATTAATATCACAGAAACATCCGGCGACATATACTAATTGCTAACCTGTGATAACATGAACGTTGAAAATAGCGCTCGTGTTGCCCCGATGTGAGCTTCCAATTTGTTTAATCTTATCGACCAATAATACATAGGAGACCCGAGGAAAGCTAAATATATTTTCGACATATTTTCTTAGAAAATTTACGGATAACCATGTTGACTGTTACCTTATATGGGAACGAATGTGTCCAAACATTGCCAGGAGTTAGAAATCGCATGCATTTATACCATGGGAGATTTAGAGTGGGTCAATACAACTAATTATAACTTTGTTATCTTTTATAGTTTTTGCGTTAAATTTCATACATATATCAGGGACATGTACTTTTTCCCGAATGTTAAAAAACATTTCCAGTTGCTCGTCGTATTTTCTTTTATTTTATGTGACAAAATAGTCGGAAGATTCAGTTTCGATAATATATTAAACAATCATTAATTTGAGTCGAAGATTCAATTTGAGTCTGCTGAAAACATTTCGGTTAACAGGTTATCATAAAAATGAAATTTAAATATTCAATATAAATTACAAATTTAGTTTATTGTTTGTGTGTATCGCTTGTGTGCTAATAATAAAATTACGCATGCAAATGCTACGATTTGAAGCAGCTCACTGGTCGATATTTCGTGTATTGGATGTTCAGTTGAGTCATTTCATGAGATGAACATTGTGTACGATAAACGCATAGTGGTATGAGAGAATACATATTACTTTCACCTGTATATATAGTTGGATCATGGTTATATATAAATTTAATCACCTTCTATTTTGATACCACGTCTTGATCTGCACCTCTTCTAGATTGAGCTCATCAGACAGCTCGAGTCGATCCTGAACGCTCAGGTACTTCTTATGTGAGAATTTCTTCTCCAGTTTCTCCAGCTGTTCATCAGTGAATGCTGTCCGTGCCTTCCGACATTTCTGGGGCCTTCTCATTATGCATGAATTCATTGCTACTGTTGTTGATGCCGCATGTCGGTTTTCCTCTGAAAAAAATATATAAACGGTTTAATTAGTGGGGAAAAGAAATACACTTATATGTACACGTGCATGTATATATAATATACGGTTGGATAGTATAGGCCGATTTACAGCAGCGCACAATCATGCAAGTATTAACATTGAACAAACTTGGTCGTTAAATACTTTTATACGGATTATGTACTCTGAAAAACAACCTATGCACTGTAAACCTATGTGTTAAAAATCTTAACACAAAAATTGTAACAGATAATAAACGCGTCAATCTGTTCAAAGTCAGTACTCCAGTGTTAAAGAAGTTAACACTAACGTTAAATCAATTCACACGTAAATGTGTTATACTTAAATTAACACTAGTGTTCATATTGTGAACACATGTGTTAAAACAATGAACACCAGTGTTTAATTTTGCACACATAATCGCGTTAAAGCTAAGCTAACACTGGTGTTCAGATTGTTAACACAAGTGTTCAGAATATTTGAACGCATACACATGTTACGAACACATGTAACAGATATTGCACACATTTACGCGTTCAAATCAAATTTTTTGAACACATGTGTTAAAATCACACAACACCAATGTTAAGTTGGACAACGCACCAATGTTAAGTTGGACAACGCCAATGTTATCTGGGACCACATAAAATCACACCACACCAATGTTAAGTTGGACAATGCACCAATGTTAAGTTGGACAACGCCAATGTTATCTGGGACCACATATCACACATTGGATTTTTATACCTTTTAATATTCATAACAAATAACATATTCACATACAAACATAGATAGAAATATAGAATTGACATCATTTATTTGGTTTGTCGCAACAACAATCAACATAAGTTTTATATAAGCATTAACCCTTTCATGACTGAATACTCATTGACGGGTAGTTAGTAGATTCCCTTTAATTCATTTGTAGGGATGTTCAGATAATAAGTTCAACAAACAGCCTGAGGCTGTTTGTTGAACTTATTATCTGAACATCCCTACAAATGGGAATCCTTTGAAAAATCTCAAGGGTGATTTTTCTGTCCATCGTCTGATTATATTAAAATTACACCCCTATAAAATAACAATGGAATATTCCATTAAATATGCTTCTCATTGAGTGGGAGAGTCCATTCAGTCAACAATGGGTTAAAGTGACAATGGCGGTTTACACAAAATAAAATAATACAGCAATGCCCGAAATAATTGTGTGATACCACTCTGTGTTTTGAGCCATTTGACTCACTACTCATAGATACCAAGTTTCATCTCAATCGGATGGAAAGAACTTGAGTTATCATGCGGACAACATGAAAAGTTGGATTTTCGAAGTCGAAAATGGGTGAAAAAGGGCAATAACTCTGTCATAAATCATCGGACCGAGCCCCGAGTCGAACTCGGCCTTTATTCTTGGTCACTACACATACATACCAAGTTTCATCTCAATTGGGTCGGAGGAACTCGAGTTATCATGCGGACAACACATCGGGACGGACATGCTGATTATAATAGTCCTCCGATATTTTTCGGGGGACAATAATGATATTTTTGTTTCTTTGTGTGAGACCCAAGTGGATTTGTAATCTCCAGATCATCAGTATTCAGAATCAACTGCAGTGCACTCTTAGGTCAGAACAATTTGATAACTTGAATTACGAATATCGAGGATGAAAATCTGAAGATGGAGAGGAAAAACACAATTAGACCACTTTTATCCAGTGTCTGTCACCCGCGGATGGATAATTACTGAATGACCGAATTTCATGTAGTCATACTTATACTAGTCTCCTGATTGTTTAATAGTATATGGCTTAACTTTTATATCAATCAAACACTTCATACAAGGAAACATGCATTGAGACTACCTTGAAAATCTCTATTATCTCACAACCTCATGAAAAATGGATTTAAAATTATGCATGCCATGTACCAGGGTTTCCGCCAGGCCGGCTGCGGGTCCGTCACACGGACCCATTCCCCTCGCAGATGATCTGTTTGATTCATGCATGTACCAAATGTCAGTAGCAATATGTCGTAAAAAAATTTTGGCTGCAACGGGAGTTAAACAGAATACTGGTGAAAAAGCGGGTCAAATAGCGACATTAGATACAGCGTAATACATGTCGCTGTAACATCAAAGAATGCCGGACTGTTGAGTATGGATGTTTTTGTGCACGGGATTCCATGGATGAAACTACTCAGACTCGAAGACCCCGTTCTATCGTACAATTACATAATTGGATCAAAGAACACCCAATTGCTGAGTCGGGACATTTTTATGCACGGGATTTTCGTGGATGAAACTACTCAATGTTGATCATTTATCTTATTGCTGTATTATCATTTGTTTTGAGTTCGATGTCAGTGAAGTTCCTGAAAAAAACATGTGATTCTCTACGTGTGTTGATTATTATGCGTATATTGCCATGCATACTCAACAAAATCCCAAAGTGATTTATTTCACAATAATACGGAACCTGTCCTGTCTTTATAGCGCGAATTCATAGTGACAACACCATTCATTTGAGCCATATTACACGCATGGAGGATAAACACAAACACATACCCCCCCCCCCCCCCCCCCCAATATGGAGATAAAGTCAAAGTACAGTCAATAATAGTTTCGTTGTCCCGCCTGGGTCCCCAAGCACAATCAACGACGCACATGTTCACATTTCCAGCCGAAACTCAATTATATTTTATAAAACGTTGGCTAAAACTCTGTTCTATAGCTGCGGTCAATCGTCAGTTGTTGGCCTATACAGACTATTGAACAAGCTACGCGTTCCGAGTGAAAGACTTCGCTACCATTCGTATTTCGCCGCTATAAAAATATACTCCAGACAAACCCTGCAGTATGACGTCACAGCGCACAAAGAGTTTTACGATTGACAGAATACATGTACATAATCCTGTCAGTTTAATTTCCACGGACGCTACCTGAAATTCTAAAAAATAATTTATTCAATTCTCCTTGCGTGGTATTATTGGTCAATGCGTAGATGCCTTTTAGTGTTTATATTCATTATATCTTATTGTAAGTTATAAATGTGTAAACACTGTAACTCGTAGCTCGTTATTTATAGAGTATTCAATCAGACGGCAGTCTTATACGTACGTAATTACATGATTAATTATTTGTATACCATCAACATAATTAATGCACCCACAGAAATGATCGACTTGCATAATATATGTAGCTTTGGATTGCTTTGTGGGACACTCAGGTGCAAGGAAAATTTTGGAAATGGCTACTTTTAAGTGTCAAATAACAAAATTTTCGCCTGACAGGACGAACCATGGTCGTCCCGTCGCGTTATGTGTTTCTCCAATACGGACTCATTTATTTCCCCCTGGCGGAAACCCTGCATGTACATTAATTGTTGGCATAGAATGACATATGCACCTCTCACTCCATGGTATGTTCAGAGTGATTAACTGTTACACCCAATAGATGAACATTTCCTACTATTTTAATATGAGTGTACAAGGCTACATGCTTAATATTTAGATTAGATTGTGCCCATGTTTATTTAAACCACTGCTTTAATATTAAACTCTTTTATTGCCAGATAATTCCTGAAAATGTCAATGTGAATATTGTTACTCATGAAAAGCTGGGTGTTAGTATTTGTTCAAAAAGTACCATAAAATTACTGAATCATACTGATACAGATGTTTTAGATATGGTATAACTTCATATTTATGTTCACACAAAAAATTTCTAATTTGTTTGTTTTTTTAAATTCTCTCCAATTTTTATTTTTATTCAATTTCTCCTAATTTGTTATCGGCGGGTTCGTAATCCAAGTTATTAAATTGGTCTAGCCTTATTTTCTATGAAAAGGGGATGCGTCTGAAAAAACTCACCATCACAAAAATCCTGCATATAATCTTCATTGGAAGAAAAATGGGGATGTTGTACATAATGCCATACCTCAGGTAGCTCTAATAAATTGTGCAGAGACTGCTCTAAAGGAATGTAGTATTCAAAGTTCGGAAATTCAACAATTTGCCCATTTTTTGTGATGTTTCGGCGGTTTAATTCAATGGATTCTGGTGCTATATATGGAATTGAGTCACTTTTCATATAACACTTCAACAATTTGCATGTATACATTAATCAGGCCATCTTTATTAACCACTTTGTCGCCGTCCCATTCAGAAAAGATAACTTCATTATCATATCTCATATTCATATTCATTTTTCAAGTGGTTGTGAATGTTCAAATTGTTAATCTGGATATGATTTCCGTGAAATAGACTGCTGGGCACATTCTGACATTGGTCGGAGTAAATGGTATATGAAGATCTCCCATGTTAATGTTGACAGTTTTCAAATTTGGGTGCGAAACGACAAAGTTTGCTGGAATTTCCGCAATTTGGTTGTGTGTGTCAGTGATGGATCTGCCCGAGGTAACCTTATATATATCAGCCTGAGACCGAAGGCTGATGTGAGGTGACCGAGGGCTGATGTCGCACCTGATATCATACATGCATAAGACTTAGTGTATTCCGTTTTACAGAATAATCATACATGCGTTCATTATTTATCTAATAAATGCAACACATCCTAAATTTATTAAATAAAATGCCACACATAGTGTCCATAGAAGGATAAAGGCCCATTCAGACTGCTGCGATGTGTGCGTTGCGTCCGACACGAACATACACATTCACACTGCAACGACGGTCGCACAGAGTCCGAATATCGACAAATCAGAGATTTCCGGACTGGACAGCCGGTAACAAAACAATTATACATTTTACTTGTATTTAGTTTAGTGCTGAGCTCTGCACAGATAAATCTCTTTCATATCGGTACCCCAATAGGATAATTGTGAAACATTAGATGCAGTGGAACCCGCAAAATCATTTCTCCGACGCTTCTTAGGTTAAGTATCTGTTGACAAATGATTTCGATGGAAAGGGAGATAACACGCGCTAATGACTTGACGAACATTGCCAATGCCTGACGCTACACATGTTTTCCATATAAGGTATGCAACAGTTGCGTTGCGTCAAAATATCTATTGTCAATGCGACGGTTGCGAATGTCGCTATGCTATTATCACTAATCTATAACTGTCGCATCGGACGCGACACACGCATGGCAGTAGTGTGAATTGGGCTTAAATATATTGTTGGCTCTAATGGAATGTTCAAAGGAATTAAGCCATCGATCAAAATTGCCTGACTGCAAACACATGGGTTACTGCATGGGTATCAAAAAAATTAAAACAAAAAATTATTAAAATATTGAGAAGGTATAGGACTTCCAAAGTAGAAAAAGATAGGTACATCTAATTTTGCCCCCACAAAACGGTTTTCTCTTTCCTAAATCTGTAACCAAATGCACCATTCTGTGTCCTAATATCTATAGTTTTCGAAAAAGTTTGGTTCAACACCGTACCCCAGGTTCCAGAGATGCCAGCAGCGTTCGAAAACTAAAAATCATAATTTTTATTTTGTTTTGTTTTGTATGACGACTAAAATTGACACATAATTCATATCAGTAGCGCTGATGAAAATGCATAAAACATTAAACGGAGCCAAACAATCGTAAAATGAACCTGTTTTAGTTTAACTGAGCTAAGTTTTCACGTAGTATCGGCCCCAAGCGCGGTTAAAATTTAATTATTTCAAATTTCTGATCCTCTCAATTTGGCTGGGATTGGTGATCGGTCACAATCGGTGACGATCAGAAAACCCCATTCAACATTACACACAGGCTGGCCTAAGTCTATCGTAGTTTCATTTTCAGTTTCACACAAATGATTGACGTGCAATGATGACGTCGTTGACGTTTTTCATCGGCACTAATCTCTCAAATTTTAAGTTACCAATTGTATATTGTGTCGTATCTGGATAATATATGAAGTTTATTGAAAAAGTAAAACAGTATGCTGCAGAAGAGAACTAGGCCTAAATATTTTTTTGACAATCGGAAAAGATGACAATTGTTTTTTTTGACTCGACTTTCCCTACTCGGACTGCATGGGCCAGCTTCAGACTGACAGCTTGAAAAGTTACTTAAGCTACCTGGAAATGACCCAGATTTTATCGAAGAGAATTAGAATGGGCATAACTGCTTTACCACATATTATTTTATTATATTAATAAAATTTAAAAATTATGCTTTTGAGGGACAATTTAAAACATTATTTTGACAAGAACTCACATTTGAAGAACTTTTGGCAAATTCCATTTGGTCAAATATATTGTAGACATAAACACGCAGTGACAGTTTATAGCTATATTTTTGTCCAAGAATTTTGTAAAAAGTAAGATTATGTAGAACATTGTAAAAATGAATAGGTTCTGCTATATTGTGTTAGTGTTTTAGTTTTGGAGATAACTGTAGCCACCCATAAGGAATTCACATCTAACCTTCAGTGAATTGAGTTGAAAAAGCTTTAATCCCATCCTGACCTCCATCATATGGCTGATGTGGGGTATTAATAGTTCAGATTAATCTGTCCCAGTTCAGTGGATACCACTGTGTTCAGAATAATTGTCTGGCCAATTACACACATAACATAAGGAAATCTGTTAATTTTCACAATGTTCTAACTTCTACATAATCTCACTTTTTACAAAATTCTTGTGACAATTTACAAAAATTATTGCCAACTGTCACTGCGTGTTTATGTCTACAATATATTTGCCCAAATGGAATTTGCCAAACTTGCCAAAATGAGTTTAAAATAGAATCATGACATTAACAATGGCAAATTAAGTTTAACATGCGTTAAGTTAAGTAAGTTTAACATGCATGCGAACTTTAATTAATATAAATTCTTTAAACAAACTTATATACAAGCGGTAGAATTTTCAGATAATAAGTTTAAGTTCAAGCAACATTGTTGAAATTATTATCTCAACATCAGTTTCAACATCCATATAAATGAGTGAATAGGAATCTGCCACCTGTTCATATTCTAAAAAATCCCTACATATGAACAATGGGTTAATCCACAGCCACTCATAGTCTCGCTTGAAAGTATGAAATGCCCCTTTAAATACACAAAGCCCTTGAGCATTTCTGTAAAATTTGCATTCTGTGACAGTACATGATATTATCATGTTACGCACATTTGATTGGTTGTTCATACAAGCATGTCACTTTTGGCTTTCTATAACATTCACTTTTTATCAATCTTCCGGAAGCTGAACGTTATCAAATATCGGCCGAAGTTTTTTAATAAAAAACAAGAACTTTTTGGATACATCACCCCCTTTCTTTTTGTGTGAGTATGGTTCCCCCATCACAAAAATCTGGAGGGCTGCCAAAACCATGGCGAAACACCGCGGGTAGTTCAGATCGAAAATATAGTATGAACTCAACAGTTGAGTAATACCAGAATGCACCGAGCTCCCGAAGGCTTTTATAATATTCCCGTCCGCCAGGATGAACATGCCTTTCACCACATCTCCCTCGTGGAATGCTACAAGCCTTGGAGGATCCAGTAAGTTGCTTTCAAGACTACTTTCAATATCTTCATCCGCAATGCCCTGTAAAATAATTTAGGAATATGCTAACAAAAAAGTTAAAATTATTGTGTCAATAGTAAATTTAATTTATCTCATCAGAACTCAGTAGCCTGGTAACTCATGTTATAGACTAGTCGTTGAACCCAAAATAGTGGGCCTACCTGGAAGAAAAATGTATAGAAGCGAATTTGGTATCAAAATAAGCGAGAAAGTCTCTGGAAGAACATATCGAAAATCAGCTTTGAGCATTTTTTGTAATCCAAGATGGCCGCCATTTCTCCCGATTGTACCCCAAGTCTACGTTTTTGGCCTTTGTGGCAAAATTATTCAACCAATCGTTACAAAACATCTTCGATCGTCTTCCTGATAGTTTTCCGCATAATTGTGACTTAATTGAGTGAACCTGAATCCAAAACGGCCACCACAAAATGGCCACTATTTTAGATTTTTACTTAAAAATTACAGGTTTTTTTTTACCTAAAGCTAGAATTTCCCATGAAAATATGGATTAATAATCACGCAACTGTTTAGTCATCCATCTGCTGTGACTGAAATATCTAGGTCAAGGAAGAAACAAAATGGCCACCAACCCCAACTTCCCCCATTTCGCTTAAATTTTGAGATATTCAGTTATATGGTCATAATGATACTTAATAGTGGCATATATTGCTATTAAACAGTCATGTAGTATACCAAACCTTATATATGTAATAATGACCCAATTTAGTTGGCCACAATCCAAAATGGCCCACATAACATATTATTTATTTGAAAATTGCTATTTTTTCAACGGAAATTTAAATCAAGTTATAATTTCCCATGGTAATATTGATTAATGTGCCAGAAACGTTTCAGTAATCCATCTAATGTGTCTTGTGTGGTGTCCAGGGCCATCCTATTGGTCTCCAGGGCCATACTGGGGGTGCCCTGGGTCATCATATGGGTGTCGAGGGCCATCCTATGTGTGTCCAGGTCCATACTGTGGGTGTTCCAAGCCACACTATGGGTGTCCCGTGTGTGTCCAAGGCCATCAGATGGGTGTCCATGACCATCCAATTGGTGTCCAGGGTCATATACTGTGGGTGTACCAAGCCACACGATGGGTGTCCTGTGGGTGTCCAGGACCATACTGTTATGTCCAGGGCCACCAGGTGGGTGTCCATAATCATCATAAGGGTGTCCAGAGCCATCCTATTGGTGTCCAGGGTCATAATGTGATGTAGGTATGGAAGGGGGTGTCCACGTCCCATTAGGAGGGGGTCTGGGGGACCTTGAGAGTGAATCTAGGGCTCTCACTCACTATTTGGATCTTTACTAATGGCACTATATATTTTGTCCCCGGATTCCTTTATTAGAAATACACATGTTAAACACATTTAAATAATTTAAAACAAGCGGTAGCATCAGAGATGCTGGGTCGAGTTTTAGGTGGCATACAGCAAGTTTGGTTAATATTTGTTTGAGTTATCGCGCTAACGAGCTCAAAATTCGCAAAAATGAAATAATTAGCGGTCATAGCTCCGCCCCTTATAATCGGACCGGCTCGGTTTTCGAACTCGAAGATATTCTTGTGAAAATGTCATACAGCAAGTTTCGAACAAATCGGTTAATATTTGTTTGAGTTATCGCGCTAACGAGCTCAAAATTCGCAAAAATGATTTAATTAGCGGCCATAGCTCCGCCCCCTATAATCAGACCGAACGGATTTTATGTATGCAAGGAGCGGTCATAGATATAAACTCACACAACAAAATGTTTTAAGATCCGTCAATAAACTTCAGAGTTATAGGTGATTATGGCGCCCCGCCCGTCCGCCAACCGTCTCTCGCCAAACCATAAGTCTCGTTTTTTTAAATAAAACTCGACTAAAAATAATCGCCGCTTATAAAAACATAAATTAAGTTTATTAATATCAGGTTCCGGAAATTACCGAAACTTAGGCCAGATCAAATAAGTAGTTCGTTTCTCAGACACTTTTTTTTCAAAATGAGGAGGGAGGCAGATATTTATTTTTATTATTTATGGCCAAATTTAACCGTGAGGGAGGCAGGTTTTTATTTTTAATTTGTTATCGATAAGAATTGTATACGTGAGGCAGGTAAGTTTTTTATTTTATTTCTCTCTGCTACCATTGTACCACAGTGTTAGTGTTGTATACACGTATTGATCTCATCCTGTCTAAGTCTGCCTTATACAATGATAGAGCCCCATTCTCAATAATTCAGCCTAAAACACTTCTGAAATAGATTGTCTTCTATATTGTCTGTCCTCCAACAGATAAGATGCAGTAATTTTTCTTCTCCCACAAGACTATTTTCTGCATGGATACCAGTGTGTGAGGAATTAAAAACTACATATATATATTCCTGAGATTGGGCTGTGAATGGACCTCATCTGCAACCAAATAATGGGCATATGTTTTACACTTATGGTTGCTTGAAGTACACATAATATCTGGTGCATATTGAGTGATGTAGATGTGTTTTACATGCCAATAACATAGAGGGGAAAAAATTGGAAAATTGTTTTTTTCAAAAAAAAAATTTGTTTCAAAAAACATTTTGACGAGGGATTTCATTTTTTATTTATTTATGATAGAATCGGAATAAAAAGCACTGAGGCGCACCTTTTTTCGGGACGCGGCGGTGTCTGAGAAACGAACTACTTATTTGATCTTAATTAATAGCAATATCACCATCATTGACCGCCCACTTCTAATCGTACATTTTGAGTACTATAACATACAACGGAAATAGAATTTTAACTACAATTACCTATGAATTATGGATGTCATATTTAGCAAAATGACCAATCAGGGAAATATTGATGATTTGTTTACCTCTTTCATCTCGACAATCGATGACATGGACTTTGACACTTTTTGCCCACGATCGTATTGGACCTCACGTTCCACATACTTCAATACATCAGATAAGTTTAAATCCGAGTCCTGAAAAAAAGGTGTGTATTCAATTTGAGAACAAAGTCAACCAAGATTGTCACATTTAAAGGGACATACCGTGATACGGGCTTTAAAATGAAACCCTAATGCTATAGGCAACGTGAATGTAAAGTTTACTTCAAAACAATGCACAGATATCAGCTCAGGACCTGCTGAAATTGTTAGAATCATCAAATGAAAGCACATGTTTTCTGAATGTTCAAAGTATCTCTACAGTGATGCCCGCAATAATTGACCTGTTAACCACGAAATAATTATGGGAAATGTTTCAGGATCTAGTCGGAAATATGGCTTGTTGCCATTCATTGACGAGAGCTTTACCATTTCTGACTAAATCCTGAAAAAATTCCCATAATTCCGTAGTGGTTAAGAGGTCAATTATTGCGGGCATCACTGTATCTGTATGTATACAGTGCAGAATTCAATTCAACAAACTGTGCAACTTTAATTGGTAATACACTTGGAGTTTGCCCACTAATAATGACAAATTATAGCAACGGTACAGTTAGCCTGCGATTCCCCCGGCTCTAACAGCTTGGGATATTGGGATGAGATCTGCTGTTAGAGCCGGTGATCCCTTCCGTTAGTCGTCTATAGTGGCATTTCCGCCCAGCGAGCTGGGCACATGTTTCGGTACTTTTTGTATGAAAATCGGATGGTGTCTCCTGAATGCAGTGATATATAACGCATCCGCATTAGAAGTAAATTAGAGGTTTACATGACAAGAAAGACTTAAAAGTTAGGAACCGAACATTTGTTTACATGGCATTTCACGGTATATTGACAACATTAAATCAAATGTAAACAAATATATTTTTGTCTATATTTAAAGCCAATTAAAGTCATATTGGCTCCATCGTTCTCAGCTGGAGTTATATCATTGTGCAGCTAAACTATGTGGATATCCCAAGCTGTTAGAGCCGGAGGAATCGCGGGCTACGGCAGTTTGAGTACAACATCATAATACTGATGAGATACTTGCGACTGGACACTTTTGTGGTTAAAAGAACCATCAACATTTATATTTAAATGGGCCAATTGCAAAGTGGTATCATGTGAACAATTTAATATCAACCTGGGGATCCATGTTGGCGATATCCTGGACAGCTATCCGGAATTTTGTCAAATAAACTAAATTCACCCTCTCAATCAGGCCTCATGCTAGAAGGCGATCAGGCCTCAAGCTAGAAGGCGACGTTCTCGCCCTGGGACCGTGGAAGTCGTCCTAATATGGCCTAATTATTACAAACTCAGGCAAGTCGCTCTACTTGGGTCTAAAGTCGCCCTGAAATCTCACGAGGGAGAAGTGACTTCGCCCTATTTTCAACCTCTAGCTTCAGCCCTCTTAATTGGCTACGGCAATCAGCAATGCCGAAGCCATTTGCTGAAGCAAAGTGGCCCCACATCAATGGTTGCCGTAGCGGATTGCCGAAGCCATAAAATTGAGAGGGCTGTAGCTTGAGGCCTGCTCTCAATATTATAATGGACAAAATAATAAAAAATACCTTGCCATACGATTGGTATGTTATAATTTGGAAGTTTTAAACTAGTTTTATGAACTATACTTTACATGTAGCCTTGGGCTTGAGGGTACAATTAAAACAATATCTCATCTTAAAATTTACTCACATAAACCCCGTCCCTCAGACAGGGGAATTTGTCCAAAACTATATTCAAGGAACCATTATCATCGCACTTGAGCAGATCTTGCCTGTAGTTTTGTGTGGACTCGAGCAGCATCTTTATGTGGTCTGGTTTTTGGTTCTTCCTCTGTTTTTTAAACTCGAGGGTGAGGGCCTCCAAATGTGCTTCTGTATCATCAGAATTAGCAAGCACTTGCTGTACATGTGTCCTGAATAATCGCCCCTTCTTTGGCGGTGGGGGAGAGCTGCATCCAACTGAGTTCTTCTCTCCTTTTTGCTTCTCAGCCAGTCGCTTGTGACGAATCTTCTGGGATATTTGTTTGACCAGGAAGGACTGAAATTAATGAAGGATGTATAATGAAGGAGGCAAAATTTGGGTACAAAAGTTGTAAAAAAGAGCAAATGATCTGGCTAGAGTTATTTGAAAGCCAGTTTAGCGTCAATCGCCGCTTTACGTTTTTGGGACAAATTATCAATTTTTATTATCATGATCAAATCATCCAAATTGAAGTTATCATCCGGACACCATAAATTTGGGGTTTTCTAAGTCGAAAAATGGCAATAACGCAGGTAACTTGTCAGTGAAGTGCTACATTTTATGCCCTGGTGCTTTAATTTATTTCGAAGTTGACCTGTGTTTTACTGGCAGAAAGTCACATACCAAATTTGGTCTTAATCCTCTAAACTGTACTAAAGTTATCAACCGGAAACAAATCCGAACCCAAATTTGGTTATGATGTGTTAATAATAGAAACTAAAGTTATCATACAGAAACGAAAAGTTTGATACACAGACGGACGAACACTCACTGCTGATTAAAGTTGCATAGTTTGTTCACCGACCCCCAGATTATTAGTTAAGACAGTTACAGGGGACTAAAATATTACAATTGAGTCGAGGAAACCCCTACAAAATATGCTTCTATCGCCAAATATAGCCTAATAATATATTAAATTTACAATACCATCATTGAAGTCTGTAAACAATCAAAACTAGAGTGCAGGGCACCATTTTTAACATTTTCATAAACTGATTCAGCCTGATTGGCTGTTTGGTGCCGATCGATGTTTTTCATGACAGGCTCACAAACTCCAATGACAGGCTGAAACTTCTTGGCACCTGTCATGGTGACAGGCTGTAATTCTGAAATTGAGAATTATTTCAAGGCTTGTTCGGGGGACAATTTATAGAAACTAACCCATGGTTGGAGTCCAGATTCCTGTGCAATACAGGGCCATTTCCTGTACATTTTCTCACCAATGACTGCGTAATGGGACTTTTCATCCATTTGTGGCCACTTTTGGTAACAGTATGTTGCTAACTGGGTCGTCATCTTCCCCCATACTGACTCAATCTTTTTGGCTTCCAATGCGGCGGCAATATCTGATGTAAATTCAGGAAGATCTGCCTTCTGAATCTCTGCTTGCAAGGATACATTGTTGCTCTGCAAGCACTGCTGCAAGTATTATATTGAATAAAATAAAAGCTTGCAAGTAGTATAGTTATCATCCAGTTATTTTAGAATGTTCTATAAATTTGAAATGAAATCATATTATTTTTTATTTCAGCAGCAGCTACATGTATTTGGTAAATGCAAAAAGTAGTCAAATCTCGGAAGCGGAATATTTAATTGTTTGGGGGAATAATTATTGAGACCAAGTGATACTACAGTCTTAAAGGCACACTTTTAACTCAAACAATTGTAATAGATGTCACAGATGTAATATTTAGACCGAAATTTAGCGTTATATAATATTCCGGTGTTACACATGGCTTATTCAAAACTGCCGCGGTTTACACTCAATTTACTAGTAAAGTAAAAAGTAAAGTAAAGTCGCATCATTTATATAGCGCTTATCCCAGGTGGCTCTAAGCGCTTGACTTTACCCCAGTCATCAGGTTTCGTCATATATGCAGCTGTAATTACAGCGCTCCACGTACTACCCTTGTATGGTACTCGGTTTACGGGCGAGTCCCCCGCGAAAGAATACTTGGTACCAGAACAATGAACAGTCTACCGACTTACGTCAAGGAAGAACACAGAAAGGAATTTGGCTTGCTCCGATTAGACCTCGATCAGAGGGCAGCGGAGTTACGACACAGGGAGAAAATCCAAAGGAACTTGTATTTAAGGATTGACTGATGATTGTTAGTGTTCCATTGGGTCATGA